>CM051238.1:25376303-25461303 GCA_027917425.1 Gastrophryne carolinensis | reverse complement strand
TTTGCAGCAGGCAAAGTCATGCTAATGACTAAAGTCCTGAACCTGGTCCCTATTGAAATCAAGGGGGACACGAAATTTGGGGGTGGCTTTGGCAGGTGGGGGGACACAGAGTATGCAGCAGCTGTAACTCACTTCAGCCTGCGGGCCTCTTCCTCTCAGAGGCGGCGGAGCGGCAGCAGCAGCAGCGTTTGAATTTGGCCCTGGCCGGGCCTACAGAAATATGGCCGCTGGCTCCCATGAGTGAGGACACTTCTAGTGCCACTCGGCAGTGCTGCTACTAGAAGTGTCCTCATTTATGGGAGCCAGCGGCCATCTTTTTGTAGCTCCTGCTTGAGCCAAGTTGAAACGTCGCTGCCGCTCTACTATTAGTTGGCTACTGGTGACCATTATCTACAGACACATTTTTTTACCAGACTAGAATTTCAGCAATATTCTGCTTGGCTGAGTCGAACCAAACTTTCTAAATAAGCGGTAATTTACCTTTGACTCGACACTAATTTTTAATATTCATATTTTTATTATTGTTTATTTATATAGCACCATCATCTTCCATACGCTGTACAAAGCTGTGATTACAGACAGCGTAGAAACATACAGTACATAGACTATTACAAATGCCGTGTTACACAGTGGATATTCTGAATACAAGATACAATAGGGGAGAGAGCCCGGCCCTATGAGCTTACAGTCTAAAGGATGAAGGGTGAAGACGAGGGGGAAGGATCACAAACAGTCAGTATTGAGCTTTATGGCGTGCGCCCTTTAAAGAATTGCTTAAGCCAGATTATTTTCGCCCCATAAGACGCACCTGCCCATAAGACGCACCTAGGATTTGGGGGAAGAAAATAACAAAAAACATATTTTAAACCAAAAACGCACCATTACAGACAGTGTGGCATTTCCCTATCCCATTCCCATAGGCCGTGTGGGATGCCCCCATCCCATTCCCCATATACCCATTGGCTGTGTGGCATCCCCCTCTCCCCCCATTAGTATAGGCTGTGTGGCATCCCCCTCTCCCCCCATTAGTATAGGCTGTGTGGCATCCCTCTTCCCCCATTCCCATAGGCTGTGTGGCATCCCCCCTCCCCCCATTAGCATAGGCTGTGTGGCATCCCCTGTAGCGATAACCCTTATCGCCGGAGGGCTTCACCGCCCGAGACGTCCTTTCCCAATGGTGAGAGGTGCTGCTGGAATTCCAGAGTCGTCTGTGAGGAAACAGGAACAGCCCTTACAAGGGCTAGTGAACTGTAATATAGCGTTTCCCCCAATAAGAGACAGAACTCAGTATTGAGGGTGAAGGTGAAGTGTCTTTATTAGTGCCACTCTAGGCCTTATATACACAAGTCTCCATGCAATGACAACCACACTGACCAATAGCAGCAGGGCACACAATCCCTCAACTCTGCCGGTGACGCAATCAGTAGAACAATAGCAGGCTGTAATACAATCAATCAGGACAATGCCATTGACTGTGACGTAATCAACAATACACAATGGCAGTCTGTAATACAATCCAAAATACAATGACATTGCCTGTAACAGTATCAAAATACTATGACATTGTCTGGAACCTAATTAAGAAAAGGCAAGTGAATGACCTGGTGGGCAATCGAATAGTGATGACATCCAAAAGGCAGAGAGTCTGTCACATCCCCCTCCCCCCATTAGTATAGGCTGTGTGGCATCCCTCTCTCCCCATTCCCATAGGCTGTGTGGCATCCCCCTCCCCCCATTAGTATAGGCTGTGTGGCATCCCCCTCCCCCCATTGCCATAGGCTGTGTGGCATCCCTCTCTCCCCATTCCCATAGGCTGTGTGGCATCCCCCTATCCCCATTCCCATAGGCTGTGTGGCATCCCCCTCCCCCCATTGCCATAGGCTGTGTGGCATCCCTCTCTCCCCATTCCCATAGGCTGTGTGGCATCCCCCTATCCCCATTCCCATAGGCTGTGTGGCATCCCCCTCTCCCCATTCCCATAGGCTGTGTGGCATCCCCCTCCCCCCATTAGTATAGGCTGTGTGGCATCCCCCTCCCCCCATTAGTATAGGCTGTGTGGCATCCCCCTCCCCCCATTAGTATAGGCTGTGTGGCATCCCCCTCCCCCCATTGCCATAGGCTGTGTGGCATCCCTCTCTCCCCATTCCCATAGGCTGTGTGGCATCCCCCTATCCCCATTCCCATAGGCTGTGTGGCATTCCCCTCCCCTCATTAGTATAGGCTGTGTGGCATCCCCCTCTCCCCATTCCCATAGGCTGTGTGGCATCCCCCTCCCCCCATTAGTATAGGCTGTGTGGCATCCCCCTCCCCCCATTCCCATAGGCAGCGTGGCATCCCTCTCCCCCCATTAGTATAGGCTGTGTGGCCCCTCTCCCCCCATTATCACCCCCCTCCCCCCATTAGTATAGGCAGGCGCCAGTTAAAAAAAAAAAAAGTTAAACTCACCTGTCCTCTGACACCGCTGCGCCGAGCGGCTGGCTCTGTCCCGGCCCCGCCACTGTGATCGCTGTCTTTACAGGCAGCGATGACAGCGGCGGGGCCAGAGACAGAGCCCCTGCCGCTCCTCCATCTGCTTCCTGTGCACATGCGAGCACGAAGGACTGCCCGGACCTTCGTGCTCGCATGTTCTGAGCCCGGAAGAGGCAGCAGATGGAGGAGCGGCGGGAGCGCTGTCTCTGGCTCCGCCGCTGTCATCGCTGCCTGAAAAGACAGCAATCGCAGCGGCGGGGCCGGGACAGAGCCCCCGACGCTCCTCTGGCCTCTCGCAGTGTGGCAGGCAACGCGGGAGCGCCGGGGACGGGTGAGTTTTTTTTTTTTTAATTTTTTTTTCAATTTTTTTTTTTATTTATTTATTTATTTTTTTACATTCGCCCGATAAGGCGCACTGACATTTTCCCCCACTTTTGGGGAAAAATAAGTGCGTCTTATAGGGCGAAAAATACGGTATATGCTTGTCTGAATAGATGAGTTTTAAGAGCACCTTTGAAGGTTGTGGAGTGGCGGATTGGGTGGGGGAGGGCATTCCAGAAGATTGGAGTTGCACGTGAGAAGTCCTGGAGGCGGGCGTGAGAGGAGGTGACCAGGGTGGAGGACAGGAGAAGGTCGGCAGCAGAGCGGAGGCTGCGTCTAGGTTCATATTGTTGGATTAGAGATGAGATGTAGGGAGGGGCCTGGCTGGAGAGAGCTTTGTAGGTGAGAGAGTTTTGAACATGATTCGCTGTAGGACTGGCAGCCAGTGTAGGGATTGGCAGAGAGACGCAGAACTGGAGGAGAGATGGATGAGGTGAGCAGCAGAGTTCCGGATAGATATTCATGCAATGGCGCACAAACAATTAAAGTGGAACTAATGTTGACATTTTTTTTTTTTTTATATAAGGCACCTATTAAGCCCCATGGTAAGCATGCGCATGGCTGCCCAGCATTTTCTGTCTGATATGGCTCCGCCCCCACATCAGTAACAGTGAGCTCACCCTAGATGAACAGAGTGGGTGTGCACGTTCACTATGTCTGGTGTGAGGTGACGGGGGCACATGTGGACACCAGGAGATACGAACACAGAGAGGTTTCTAACCACCGAATCACACTAAAACCTGAATTGAAATTCATTAATAACCATGTCAATCTGGGTACATGTCAGATACCCTCTTCATACATCTAGGGGAGGTAACAGCAGACCATATGGCTACCTCTATATATCAGATACACTCCAGCTAATTCCACCTCACTGCTCTGCTGTATCCTTCAACTATTAGGAACTTAGCCCAACCTATAAATTATATACATTAAAAAAAATGTGTTTTTTATAAAATAATATTTTTTCTTTTCATAAGTCAAAAAGTATGTACAAATTTCGCACCACAATATGAAGTTAAATTTAATACCTGTGGCCGTGCAGTGATGGGAGACTATCTCAATCCTAAATTGGAATCCTAATATTGTAATGGTGAATCCAGCAATTCACCCAGAATAGCTCCAAACCACCGCACCCCCCTCCACGGCAATCAATACATCAACTAAGAGGCCGATTCATTAACAGCGGCAGGTAGCGACAGTTGAGCGACTGTAGCGGAATTTTCAGAGCGCCCGCTAGTAGTCGCTGTGCTTGGCCGTTGTTTGGTAGTTCATAGCGACTCAGTCGGTTTGCCGTAATGTTGAATATTGGGTGAGGAGTCGCTATTTGACAGGTTCCGCGCTGTATGGGAGCGCATGATAGCGACTGGCCCTAGCGACCGGCTCCCACCATATTCATTAACAAATCACGCTCAAAAAATTCTCGCGCTGTGAAATGCTTGTGTAAACCCCAGAGCGCTGGCGGCGATGGGTTAAAAGTAGTTTTTTAACCCCCAAACAACCATATTTTTGGAAACCAAAAAAAACAAGTTTTTTAAATAATTTAGTAATATGAATACATTAATATCAGACCTGTAATATCAATTCTGTACATTTTTTTTCCCTTAAAAAAATTATCTAAAATAGCAGAAGTGGTCACAGAATTTTTCACATTTAAAAAAACAATTAAGAACAATTAGTTATGAATATTTAAAGATTCTTCCATTGAAATGCATTGGAGAACGCCAGGTAGCGAGAGGTCATACCTGTCGCTGTTCAAGGTCGGACGCTGGCGCTGTGGGCTGAGGCTGGAATAATGATGAATGAGTCGCTATATGGCGCTATCTCAGTCGCTAAGCAGGATTGGCTTGATAAATGTGTGATTGTGGTGGGGAGCCGGCGTTCTCGTGGCGGGGCCCGTCATTACCGGCCGCTCACCAGTCGCTACCTGTCGCTATTCCTTCATAACTAAGGGCCTAAGTATATGTCATGAATTCATAGATTATTTATTGACAAATACCCATAAGAATCACATAACAAACAGTTAAAAAACATATAAGACTAACCGCACATTCCCAGGGGCATCCCAGTTATACCCATAATCCCAACCCTATAAACATCATATTTCAATAAAGTGCCAATATTACAACAATCCATAAAGTGCATTAGTGCTAAATTTGTGCAAATACAATATTATTAATATAAAATGTGTCAAGAGAAAAACAGACTCAAGTATCAGAATACAACAACCAATTTAAATCATAAACATACACATCACCTGAGTGTATAGCTCTGACTGTCCCCCAGGAATGCCAAGGTCGAGTGATGATCCCCCCCCCTTTTTTTTCTTTTCATAAGTTGTAACCAAAAGGCCTGTACACTGTAAAATAATGTGTTCTAACTTAAAGGGACTGGCAAGTCAAAAGTTGAAAAAAATTTCAGATGCTTACGTTTCATTGAGTTCCTCCAATGTTCTTCCTCTGTCTGTCTCCTTAGTGAGGAAATCACTTCCTCATTCAGCTTTCAATCCCCAGCTCGCTGACCTGGTCCATCAATCAACTTTCAGTGGGCCGAAAACAGAAACACCGCCACTCCCTCCCCAGACGTCCTGATTGGTTGCCTCTCTCTGCAGATCTGAAACCATATCCTTTTCTCTCCTCCTTCTTGTTGTGAATGTGCAGAGGTCTCTGCTTTCAGAAGTCTGGCTCCAGTCTTTGATCAGGCTGCCAGCAAAGCCAGCCTTGCCACAGGTCAGACACCCACCACAAAGCTCAATGTGAGAAGATGATGGGGGTGAGAGACATGCTACAGGCAGAGATATTGTCTCTAGTCTGTCAGCAGAGACAATATCTCTACCTGCAGCATGTCTCTCACCCCCATGATCTTCTCACATTGAGCTGACAGGCTGGGGGCAATATCTCTGCCTGCAGCATGTCTCTCACCCACATGATCTTCTCACATTGAGCTGACAGGCTGGGGGCAATAGCTCTGCCTGCAGCATGTCTCTCACCCCCATGATCTTCTCACATTGAGCTGGCAGGCTGGGGACAATATCTCTGCCTGCAGCATGTCTCTCACCCCCATGATATTCTCACATGGAGCTGACAGGCTGGGGGCAATATCTCTGCCTGCAGCATGTCTCTCACCCCCATGATCTTCTCACATTGAGCTGACAGGCTGGGGACAATATCTCTGACTGCAGCATGTCTCTCACCCACATGATCTTCTCACATTGAGCTGACAGGCTGCGGACAATATCTCTGCCTGCAGCATGTCTCTCATCCCCATGATCTTCTCACATTGAGCTGACAGGCTGGGGGCAATATCTCTGCCTGCAGCATGTCTCTCACCCCATGATCTTCACACATTGAGCTGACAGGCTGGGGGCAATATCTCTGCCTGCAGCATGTCTCTCACCCCCATGATCTTCTCACATTGAGCTGACAGTCTGGGGGCAATATCTCTGCCTGCAGCATGTCTCTCACCCCCATGATCTTCTCACATTGAACTGACAGGCTGGGGGCAATATCTCTGCCTGCAGCATGTCTCTCACCCCCATGATCTTCTCACATTGAGCTGACAGGCTGGGGCAATATCTTTGCCTGCAGCATGTCTCTCACCCCCATGATCTTCTCACATTGAGCTGACAGGCTGGGGACAATATCTCTGCCTGCAGCATGTCTCTCACCTCCATGATCTTCTCACATTGAGCTGACAGGCTGGGGGCAATATCTCTGCCTGCAGCATGTCTCTCACCCCATGATCTTCTCACATTGAGCTGACAATATCTCTGCCTGCAGCATGTCTCTCACCCCCATGATCTTCTCACATTGAGCTGACAGGCTGGGGGCAATATCTCTGCCTGCAGCATGTCTCTCACCCCCATGATCTTCTCACATTGAGCTGACAGTCTGGGGGCAATATCTCTGCCTGCAGCATGTCTCTCACCCCCATGATCTTCTCACATTGAGCTGACAGGCTGGGGACAATATCTCTGCCTGCAGCATGTCTCTCACCCCCATGATCTTCTCACATTGAGCTGACAGGCTGGGGACAATATCTCTGCCTGCAGCATGTCTCTCACCCCCATGATCTTCTCACATTGAGCTGACAGGCTGGGGACAATATCTCTGCCTGCAGCATGTCTCTCACCCCCATGATCTTCTCACATTGAGCTGACAGGCTGGGGACAATATCTCTGCCTGCAGCATGTCTCTCACCCCCATGATCTTCTCACACTGAGCTGATAGATTGGGGACAATATCTCTTCTGACAGCATGTCTCTCACCCCCATGATCTTCTCACATTGAGCTGACAGGCTGGGGGCAATAGCTCTGCTTACATCTGTGCTTACATCACATAGCTGTTGCCACACCCACTGCTCTAATACCCAATACCAATAATTACTGAGGAACTGCAGGGTCTTTTTGAAAACAGATTGGAGTTTAGGACAGGGCAACATATAACCCGTCACAATGGGACATATAACCCGTCACAATGGGACAACAATCAGCTTGCCTTTAGTATAACTTTAAAGCAGAACAAAACCCATGAAATTTACTTTCCTGGGTTTCGTTCCATACCCCTGGGGCATCCCAGTTTGAAATGTCCCGGAGAAAGTCTTTTCGATTCCAGGCCGGCCACTGATGGGTTTTGTTCTGCTTTAAAATTCATTTTAGCTTTGATAAATCCCAGTAAACTGAAACTGAAGATCTTCATAACATTCCCATTGTGTTCTATGAGAGTGAGTCGGCCTGTGCATCAAAAAGGAGGCGAGTCCCCGGAGCTGCGCTCAGAAATCAGCACAGAGTAGTAAAATGGAATCCCTTCAGTGTGTGAGTGCATGAGGCAAAAACAGCTAACAGGCTGATTCATTACTAACGCCAGGTAGCAACAGATGAGCGTCTGTAGCGCGAATTTCAGAGCAACCGCTAGTAGTCGCTGTGCTCGGCCATGGATCTTTGTTTCAGAGCGCCTCAGTCGCTTGCCGGCATTGATGAATAAGATGTGTGAGTCGCAGTACTACACTGTACGCCAGTGAATGGTAGCGCCAGCTCAGTGCGACATTCATCAAAAAAACAACCGCAAACAGAGCCGGCACTCAAAATCGGGTAGTTGTAGCCCACAGCGCCAGAAGCAGTGTGGCTGGTTTTGAACATGTATCCACTAGTAACAAAGCGAAAACCTTTGGAATTACATTGTTATTACATTGTGACATGAACACTTTAATACCAGACATGTAAGGACAATTCTGCATAAAAATATTATTAATTCAAAAATGTCATTTTCTAGACCAGGATACATGTCAGAAAGTTTTGAGATTTAAAAAAATAATTGGGATCAGGAAAGGGATTCAAGGATCGTCCATAGAAATGAATGGGAGAGCGCCAGGTAGCGAGAGGTAAGACGTGGCGCTCTGCAAGGCTGAACGCCGGCATTGTACGCTGAGCCTGGGATAATGATGAATCGGACGCTACATGGCGTTTTTCCAGTCGCTCACCAGATTCGGCTTCATAAATGTGTAATTGCGTGCCGTGTCCGGCGTTCACTTGACGCTACCTGCCGCTGTACAGGCACTACCTGGCGCTATCACTTCATGAATAAGGCCCTAAGTGATATTTACTGTGTCTGCTGTACATGCTATGCCACACTGTGCTGACCTATACCAGACGGCATAGCCCCGCACAGCTTAATTGTTCTACTTTATATCTTATGGGGCCCGTGTGGTCTACTGAATACATTTTTTTTTCATTTTGTAATATTTATGCCTTTGTTTTTCAGAAATTCCACTATCTGTCAATCAGCTGAATAATGGCCAGCCACAGAGGACGGCATCGGATAATCTCCCCAGCACACAGAAATCCAAATACCTTACAGTCTCCCAATACCTCCCCAATACGTATCCGCACCAAGGCAACATTAACGGCGCTTTCGATGCATCTTGCTGTGTGGACGGCCACAATAACTCAGTAAGTTTTAGCTTTCAGAGTAATCCTCTCAATGTTCCGCTTTGCAAGGTCTGTAACGCTTAGACACACTAAATGCCTGACTAGTCTGCTGATAGTTTAACTGAATAAAAATCTCTGTTGCACCACTATACCAAATAAACAAAGTGTGCAGTATTCTGATCAGATAAATCAATATAAGAACAAAGAGCAAAAAGTGGGGGGTAGCCCAAATGCCCCCACAGCCGCACCAGGAAACAATCTACTGCACCACAATGTCATTCCACTGAATAATATTTTATTAAATTGAGCAATCACAAAAAAAAAAAACAATGATAAAAAGTACTTAAAAAACATATATACCCTTATATTGACACAGTCTTGTGTGGGGGACATTGCACAGGTTCATGATTAATGCACCATCCATTTATAAATCATATCGATTAGTAACTGTAATTGCTCATGCACTTTGCACTTTCGGATGCTTTATTAATGTAGGGGGGTTGTTTTCATAGTCTTATAAGATTATTTTGGCATTTAGGGCCTTATTTATCAAGGAATAGCGACAGCTAGCGACAGATAGCGACTGGGGAGCCGGCCAGTAAAGCCAGGTACCGCAACTAGAACGCCGGCTCCCCTCCACAATCACACATTTATCAAGCCGATACTGCTTAGCAACTGAGATAGCGCCACCTAGCAACTCATTCATCATTATCCCAGCCTCATCCCACAGCGCCAGCGAACATCCTTGAACAGCGACAGGTATGACCTCTCGCTACCTGGCGCTCTCCAATACATTTCAATGGCAGAATGTATTATAATTAATAATTATTTTTTAATATATATATATTTTTTGTAAATTTCAAAAAAAAAAAATCTGTGAACACTTCTTCCTTTGAAAATGTTTTTTTGGGGGATTTTTTTAATTTTTTTTTTTTTTTTTTGCAGAATTGATATTACAGGTCTGATTTTAAACTATTCAGGTTTGAATATTATTTCAAAATCATTCCATTTTTTTTTGGGGTGGTTAGGGGGTTAAAAAACTACTTTTAACACATCGCCTACTGCGCTCTGGGATTTAAACATGCATTTCACAGCGCTAGGAATTTTTAAGGCTGATTTTTTAATGAATATGGTGGGTGCCGGTCGCTATGTCCAGTCGCTATCATGCGCTCCCATACAACAGCGAACCTGTCAAATAGCGACTCAGCATCTTGTATTCAACATTACGGCACACCGACTGAGTCGCTATCATCCACCGAACAATGGCCAAGCACAGCGACTACTAGCGGTCGCTGTCAAAATACCGCTACAGTCGCTCAACAGTCGCTATCTGTCGCTATCTGTCGCTATTAATGAATCAGCCTCCCCGATATGATTTATAAATGGATGCTCTTTAGTCTGCTGATAGGGCTCAGTCAGGGGCAGACTGGCCATAGGGAGACCCTTGAGAATTCCCAATGGGCCACACTGCGTCATGCGTCACAGATTTTATGGAATTATGAGGGAGCTTGGGTATGGGGCAGCAGAGTCAATACACACTCAATAGTCTCTTTCTGTTACTTTATTCCACACAACTGTCTGTTCAGTAACTCCAGCTTAAACATTGAGAGTCTCTGCATCCACGGTCACTCTAGAGGCAGGGACCATACAACTCTCAGCACCTTTCTGATGGTCTTCTGTGTACTGCTCCCGGATCCTCCTAAGCCCGCATGGATTCTCCCACAGAGTCATGCCTTTCTGTTTTACTGGCTTGCCAGGATCTTCTTCTTCACTTGTGTGTATTAACTTCCCCAAAAGTGTTCTTGATTCACGTTCTCTTTCTCTAGTTGCTTCACTAGACTCTGCACTCGCTCCATCTGGTTAGGCTGGCTCTCGTGCCATCACAGGGCAAACCTGTGCAATTGCCAGGCCCCTGACCCACCGAAAGCAGGGTGTGTGCAGACCGGCTCATGGCTGGCCTCAGCAACCGGGGATGATGAGCAACTATGGAGAAGGTGGCCTGGAATGGAGGGCAATTGATGGAAGCTCAGAAGGTGGCAAGAACCAGGTGACAACTTATAGAAATGATGGAATCTTTAGTGGCAGCGGAGCAAGCAGTAAGGGCTGATGGGTGCTTGGTGGCAGTAGAGAATGTAACAAGGACTAGAGGACAATTGGTGGCAATAAGGACTAGAGGGTGATCAGCAGCAGAAGATGACCTATTTGTGGTAGCAGAGCTGACATCATGTGACTCACTACTTTGGCATAACTCCCAAATGTCCCTGATTTGGCAGGAATGTCCCTCTTTTGAGTCCATGTCCCAGTATCCCTTGTTGTTCTTCTCTGTCCTTCTCTGTCCTTCTTTAAGGTGTGACATGCAGATCTGAATCAATAAATTATTGATTTGCCTATTCAAGGTGTTTATTTTGTTAACTGTAACATCCTATCTCCTATTCATCAATCAATGACAGGGTGTGGCTTAATTTAACAATTGTCCCTTTTTCCCACCCTGAAAATTTGGGGCCCACTAAGACTCTTGCCCAAGGGCCCCCACAAACCTAGAGCCGACCCTGACTCTAGTGCATTAATAATGATATTAATCATCTCTGTTTTCCCAGACTGCATTGTGCCTCTTACTGTGATGTCACTTCCAGCAGCTTCTACTTATTAACTGTGTAGCTGCTGTCCCTTATCACATACAGCTTTAGTGTTTACTGTACAGGGATGTTTGTAATGTTTTATGTACCCCAGTTTTCAAATGGGCCAAACTTCTTTTTCAAAGACCCCATCCAATCCCTGCCTCCCTAGTCTTCCCCACCCATTTCTGTACTGACCCTACTCTTACTCCCAGCCTAGAAGCCTCAGTTCAATTTCTACACCATGGTTATGGCACGCCATACCCAACCCTTATCTGCCCATACAATACTAAAGCATTAGTATCATTACATAAAAGTGGCCATATCCGTCCCCGCCCATAATCTGTGTGCAGCTTTGACAGCAGCCAGATGGGCTGAAATTTGCTCAATAAGGTGCATGAATGTGGTCACAGGTTTCTGCAGTCCACAGCTGTGAGCAAACATTGCAAAGACCCAACAGATGCTCAGTTGCGTTCAGATCTGGGGAATTAGGCGGTCAGGGTAATCCTTGGAAGTCTTGGTCAGACTCTTCCAACCTAGTGATGTGATATATCACATCGTCTTGCTAGAAGATCCAAAGACAAGAAGCATGTATGGGTGAACATGCTCTGCAAGGATGGATTCGTACCCAAATTATCTGTCATTGTCTTTAACATAAATAAGACCATAGCAACGAAAACATTTCCGAGATCATAACACTGCCACCCCCAGCTTGTGTCCTTTCAGCAATGGTTGTAGGGTGTTTCTCGTCACACACCAACCCACCAACACTCATCCATTTAATGAAGAACAAAATGTGACTCATCCAAACTAATCAATGATGTAATCCTTTTCTGCCAATGCAACTGGATTAGTAGAGTTGCAGTGACAATCCACCTGCTTCAGAGCCTCATAAGCAGCCAAGTTTACTGAACTGCGGTTTCAGACACACGTCTGGTAGCCCTATGGTTAATTTGGTGGTGAGCTGCTCCATTGTAGCATGTCGATCCACCCTAGTGCACCTGCATAGGTGACATTTACCTCTCATCAATACCACGTGGTGCTCCACGGTTTCAACGTTACTTATTAGTAATGGTTCCTGTTTTGACCTTTTTCACGATACACATTCACCACAATAGCATGCAAACAGTACACTAAATGCAGAGTTTCATAGATAACTGTCACCCTTGGCCCAAAAGCCAATCATGCCTTTTTGCAACTCTGATAAATTAGCCCCTTAGCCCCATTATCAATGACAGCAAAAAGGGTTATATGTTCAGACATCACACACCTAAGTGTATACACCCAGGAAGCCAGCTCAAAGGGGTCATGACATGTGACTTCCTTCATGAGCTACAGGCTGCCGACGTTAAAAGTAGGAAGTGCTTTTAATAATGGGGACTGTGTATCTACAGTAGGTATTGAAAAACCTGGTTGATATAAAGTTGATCAGAACTTCTCCTTAGAGCCTGTAGTGACGAAAGTCATAAGACACATGGTAGGTCTTGTTAGTAGAACATGATTGACCAGTCTGGGTGTTTTTGTAGCAACTATGCTGTCTATAGACATTACAAATCTGGTGGGTTATAAAAACTGTATAGATGGTTGTTGGGTTTGGGTGTTCCACAGCCAACTGGTCACATGGCTGACAGCAGCCAGTTTCGAGGCCCTGTTTTGCCTCATGACATTGAAAATATGGTCTCGGGGCTCATTTAAATGTAGATCAGAGGTTCCAAACCTTTTTTCTTGGAGTACCACTGCTTCATGTCCCCCCACTTTTACCTACAGTTGCTTTGAGTACCACCAGAGTGGAGTTCAAGAACCTCCAGCGGTACTAGTACCACTGGTTGGGAACCTCTGCTGTAGAAAATGAATGTGGACCAGTCTCTGGTCTGGCCAACCCTGAATTCTAAAATACTCTAGAGCCGGATGACTGTATGCCCCTGGGGAATTCAAGATGCCCCACTGTGTGAACCACCAGGCAGGACAGAAAACCCCTTTCCGCGGGGGCCTCTGCGTGATCGCATGCCGCAACTGCATCACCTGCATCCCTGCACCATTGCGTGTTCCCACACAGGAGTGGGAGCGTACGCACTTCGCAGGGAAACCGGGGATGGGGCTGCTGCTGTTCCCTGTGCCGACGCTCATAACTACTTTATGCTATTAGTATGCATGGCATAAAGCAACGATTGGACATGCATCTGCGCTTGCACCATGGGAATGGTGGAAAGGTGAGTTGAGTGGGCGATCTGGGGGGGGGGGGTTCACACAGCGGGGCATCCCAAATCAGGGTGCCCCAGGGACAAGGACCATCCACCAGGATAGTTAAAACCATGTTTATTGATTCACTTTAAAGTTTCCTCTGTTGAGTTCATGGTGCTCCTAGATATTAAACACCCATCTGGTCCATCAACAATCCAATCTCTTCTCAGTTTACTCATAGATTCATTTGGCTTCCAACACCACTTCTACTCAGTGGACACTGAATTAACCTCTCAGGTCCATATATACCTTCCCTTCTAGCTAGTGTTCCAAACTGTCTAACAGTCTTCAATCATCCCGACTAGACTATTGCAACGCTCCTCTGCTTGGGCTACCAGCAAACAGACTGGCACCCTTCCAATGTAATATTAACTCTGCTACTGGGCTCAACTGGCTCTCCTTTCACTTTTTGAGTGCTGCTCCTCTCTCTAACTCCCTCCCCGGCAGCCAACTCAATTTAAACTTCTAAACCCAGCCCTCTATGGCCAAGCCCCTTACTATATTTTGTAACTTATCCAACCATACCAACCTTGATGCAGACTATGCTTTGCCCAGGACCGTCTCCTGTCCTCAGCCCTAATCTCCTCCTACCACTCTAGTCTTCAAGACATCACATGTGCCACTCCACTCCCCTGGAATGCCCTCATACAATTTACAACTCCCCAACCCCCAAACCTGCCCTCAAAACCCATCAGACAAGTCTATCGTCTAGCATAAGGATCCCACTTCACAATCTCAACCTTCAAAGCTCTTACCACCATGACATCCACTTTATGAATAGTCAACAACTTGCTGTAGTTGCGTTGGGTATCTCTACCTTGCTCCCTTGAACAAAACATTATTTGCAATTTGGACTACATACATAATGGAAAATGGTATCCTTGGTTTAAGATTGTCCGTCCCCAAGAAAATAGCACTTTTAATCCATTTACTAATTAGCTGGTGAAGTTTTCCGTTGATTCCTTAAGTGTCTAGATTATTGTTACAATGCTAAAATGGAGCTGCCCGGCTACTTTAAATAATTATCTAATGTGCCCAGGGACAGAGTAGTGTCAAGATTTCCCAAATGTTATATTTAACTGCCTATTTGCTGATAGAATGATAAATGAATAATATTAATAATCTTAAACATTCAAAATAATATTTAAAATTATAACAAAAATAGAATGATTAACAATCAATTATGCTTTTTTGTTTTATATGCTCCACCTATGAAAATTATAAAATACAACCCCACAACCTCTCTACATTTTAGTCTATGGGAAAGTAAATACAAAAAATATTCAGATATTAGCAAATTATGCCTGTTCAAGGGCAGTTCAGGAGATTCCCAGGATAATGTTAACATTTGTTATAAGCGTCTCTAGTCCATCTTAGTTTATTGAGTTTACAGAACATAGTATGTAAGGCTGAATAAAGTCTTTAGTCCATCCATTAGCCTGTTTATCTCCTTCCATTGGTCTAGTAGCCATAGTGGGGAATGTTATTACATGTCAGGAAGGCATCCAGGCCACTTTTACTGTATTCTTCATAACTACCTCCTCTGGCAGCGAGTTCCATAGCGTCACTGCTCTTACAGAGAAGAATCCCCTCCTATGTCGGTGGAGAAAGCACCTTTCCTCTAACCTTAGTGGATACCCTCGAGTTATGGTTACGCTCCGGGGTATAAATAGATTGTGGGACATATCTTTGTATTGACCTCAAATATATTTATACATAGTTATTAGTCCCCTCTCTACTTTTATTAACATAGTTGCCCTCCTTTGAACGCGCTCCAGTTCTGATATGTCCTTCTTAAGCACAGGTGCCCAGAACTGTACACAGTACTCCATATGGGGTCTGACCTTTGCTTGTCTCTCAGCGGCCACCTCTATTATTTTCCCCTTTTTTCAGCCCCTTCTAGTGCTGCTTCCTTCACTTTCAGTGACCCAAAAGCTCTTAGACCCATATCTTTGTATAAAGTACAAATAACTACAAAAAATACAAATAACAAGAGCAAAAGGAAGAACAGAAAGGAGCAGAGCTGAAAAAACAGGAGGAGATGTGGGTGGAAAAAACAGCTTAGAGGTTAGAATAGTTTGAAGAGGGGAGGGGGGCGGACTCCAATTTAAAAGCAGTCCTGAGGCTTGGCCTAGTGTCTCTATCTAAGGGTAGGTCACGGGGGTAGGTCATGGTAACATGCTGGTCGGTCTGGGAACTGCAGGCTGTTCTAAGACTCACCGGTGTCCTGCATCACTATACATCATTCGTTTGACTAGGGTAAATGTGATGTAACTGTACACATCTGTTATTGATTGCTTACCCATAACCTGTATTCCCCTCTCAGACCTGTATATGTATAATTTCATAATATTTCATATGTGTATTGTTGCTTAGTGCAGGCTTTTCGCATTAAAATATATAATTAAACTCAAGCTATCTTTTTGCCTTGATTCAAACTTGTGTGTATGTCCCTTGGCCAGATTATTGGCCACTGGGCTGGTTAACAGACTTGGGCTAGAAAAGCGTATTGCGTTATTCCAGAAGCTGTGGCATTAGCTAGGTTCACATGGTACTTTGCTTCCTCACAGGAAGTGTTGCAGTAATCTAGTCATGATACAGTATGATCAGGGCATGTGCATTTTAGTGGTGGCCTGAGGAAGGGTTAGATGAGTCTGAGGCATAGATTTGGGGAGTTGTAGTTCTTGTAAAAATAGAGATTGTCGTGTTAGAGAGGACAGGGCAATTAATCATAATGTCTTGCTTAGTTTTGTCCACATTTTGTTTAAGGGGTGAGATGACATAAAGGAGGAGATAGCTGTTAGAAAATTAGGAAGGTGAGATACGTGGGAAGAGAGATTTGGGTCAGAGAGGTATATTTGAATGTCGTCTTCATAAAAGTAATATTGGAAGCATAGTGAGGTTGGAAGTTTGACAAGGCCATAAGTATAGGCTGAAAAAGTAGGGGGCCTAGGGCAGAGCCTTGAAGCACAGACAGGGAATGAGGAAGGGGAAACTCAAGTTGAGTAAGATACACCAAAAGATTGGTCAGACATAGGAGGTTAGCAGAGAGATTGCAATAACTTGAATTCCCAAATAGGAAAGGATATTGAGAAGCGGACAATGGCCAACAGTGTCAAAACCAGAGAATAGGTCGAGAAGAATGAGGACTGAATAGTGACTATTGGCTATAGCGGCGAACAGATCATTAGTGACTTTGGTATCTGTAGAGTTGTTATAGCAAAATCTACATTTCCCTTTTATCCCCCCACAGGCTAGCTCTGCTAGTCCGGCCCTCTGGCCAGAGGCGTAGCTATGCTTTCTGGCACCCAGGGCAAAGATATGAAATGGTGCCCCTCACCTGTGCACAGGCTCCCCTTCGACGCCCCCTGACCTGCTTCACCCGGGGCACGTGTCCTCCCTGCCCTCTCTAGCTACGCCCCTGCCCCCCCTAGCTACACCCCTGCCTCTGCCATATTGTGTGTGACAAATGGCTTGGGGGGGGTGCACTGGCGCTGAATGGACATAAGCGTTGGATTCTCTCAGTGAGTGTCTTGGCTCTGTGTCTGAGCTTGCTTGTGTCTGCTTTTCAGTACTCGTAGGTTCTGCGCTTACTGCAACTGTTCAGAAATTACAGATGATGGCTGATCAGCTTCAGTTTTCTCTTTCTGTTGTCATCGCATGGTCTCTCAAATCTTCAACAAAAGTTATGCTGTTACTAATGGTAACCTTGTCTGTTTTGGGATTAAGGTGCATTTTTCCTCTTGGAATGTAGATGAATAGTTTGCATCCCAAAAACTCTTAGGTGTTTTACACTTGGTTTCTCATTGTGCCACAATTCATGTGGTGTTTTCTCCACTGTTCTAGAAAATAGTCTGTTTCGCAAACAAGTGGCTGTCATTGCTGCCTCACCCCAGTATTTTTGTGGTAGCCCAGAGTCTGTCAGCATACATCTGATCATTTTAGTCAGAGTTTGGTTCTTTCTTTCAGCTCCCTCATATTGCTCTGGTGTGTATGGGACTGTCTTTTAATGCTCTATTCCATTCAACTTAAATCCCCTTGTACTGTGAATTCAACTCCATTGTCATTTCAAAATATGAGATCTTTCCTCTGAAACATATTATTTGTCTTTGCTATGTAGTCCTGCAATTTGTCAAGAACTTCACCTTTGTGAAGTAAGTGACTGTGTATCTTGAATAGTCATCTATGAAAGTACCATACATCACTGTGAACCAGGTCCAGTGGTCTTGAAGCTCTATTCTGACTGCCTTCAGGAAGTGTTGCTTGTGTGGCTTTGGATTTGAAGCAACATTCACACTTAACAGTAACTGGACAAGGGGATACTGCCAGATCCTTTGTCAGATTCCGCTTTTGTAGTTCTTGTATGCATTCTGGGTGTCTGTGACCTAAACGCCTCTGCCATATGTGTGCACAGTCATTGTGTTTATGAGTGCATAGTCTCATCTTTTCTTTCACTGTGTTGAACTGGATGAGTCATCCAGCTTGGTACTCACCATGGTCTGCTTACTATCCAGGATAGAACACTTCTCACCTTGGAATTTTACAGTGAGTCAGATGCTTCACAGATAAGGGTCCTACTTCAAGATCAAGATCACTTCATGGCTAAATTGTGTCCCGCATCATTTGGGGCATACAAGGGTTCCATGCCCATATTCCTCTGCATGCATTTTACTTCCATCTGCAAGGTAAATAGTCTCTTTTTCATTCATATCAAGTTCTGTGAAAAAGCATCTATCACTTGTCATGTGACTGGTTGAGACGATCCACCAGCCTTGAACTGTATGGTTGCCTGTCACTTTAAATGTGACATTCCAGTTCCCTTCATATGGATCAGAGATTGTGGCTTTGACTTCCTGCTTAGTATAAGAGGGATGCTGTCTCATTTGCTCTGCTTTCTATATAATACAGTCTCTTGTTATATGTCTCTGTTTTGTGGCACCCTGGTTTCCTTCTTGTGTATCTTTGTGTCTGTAGCTTTAAGAGCGGTTCTAGTGTCAGTTTCTGTGGAGTAATGTGCAAACATTTTTCTTCGCTGATACTTGTCTATGAGCCTGGTCTTTACAAATTCTAGTGTCAGGTCAGTCTCAGGTCTTGTCACCAGCACATTAATCAGTGCTGTGTAGATATCAGGTAAACAGCACAACAACATGGCTGCAGCATGACTTTCTGTTATATTCTCATCGACTGATCTGAGTTGTGCAATCACTTTCAGCATAGTATTATATGCTCCTGCATGTCCTGCTCTCTGCTAAGCCTCATTTTGTAAAGTTTCCTCAGCAGAAACAACTTGCTGTTTAAACCAGATTTATTATACAGTCTTTTTAGTACATCCTGCATGCCTTTCGCTGCATTCTCACTGTGTATGTGAATAAGCTGTTTGTCTACTAGTAGTTAGCTTATGGTGGCCCGTGCCTGTCTGTTTTTCCTGTCCCAGTCCTGATAATTATCCTGTAGCCTCTCTGTAGTGATAACCTCCCACAAGTCATCTCTGGATAATAGTATTTCCACTTTAAACTTCCATAGCTGATAATTGTCATTGTTCAACTTAGCCACTGAGAGTTTAATCTCAGAGCTGTTGGCTCCTTTATATATAAGAACAGTTTTATTTATATACAGGAGATGTCTCCGTGGAAAGCTTATTTCTGTTGATCTCCACATCGTCCGTACTGTCTCCCATTCAGGGAGTGTCCTCTGGGCCGTGTCTGGTCAGTGGGCTTTATCCCATCCCTGGTACTTCATTCGGTCACTGTGCTCATAACATGTTGCAGAGTATGAGTGCTGGGTGCTGCGGAGGCAAATCCAGATATACATTTGTGGTTTAACAAGAACTGGCTTTACTGGAACAATGCAAAAACAGAATATCATCTTACATGGTGGATAAAAAACACAGGAAAAAGAAGGAAGTACCAGTCATAGAGCAACTGAAAGCACAGGAAATTAGAGCACAGCAGTAAAATGCATAGAAGCTACAGTTGAGAATTGGTCACAGCGCCATCTAGTGTCATAACTTGTCATAGATGTAAACTGCAGTAAGTCTAGCAAAAGTCACTCAGCATAGACAAAGCTGGAAGTCTGTTGTACAGTTTCTTAGTATTGGTCATCAGATAATATGGCAGGAGTTGGTAGGCATGGCCCGCCACAGCCATGGTTAGGGCAGTTTCTAGCCAAAGTAGCGCTCAATGCAGAATAAATTCTGCCCTCCTCCTTGCCCATCCAATGATGCTGCTGCTATCCTATACAGGTATGTATTATGCTTAGCAGCAGCCTGTGCCCCCTCCCTGTGACAGCCAAATGTGAGGGGCCTGCCTTATTGCCTGCACCACTGACAGTGGTCCAGACTCATATGCAAAACATAGGACAGCTGGGATAAAGGCACCCACAGTGGTGATTGCCCAGCCCGCCCTGCCCTAAAAACAGCCCTGGCAATGGTGCAGAGGCTATCGTACTGCAGAGACATAAAATGGGCTGGGATTTATTGCCTGGAGGGGGGATGAAGTGGGGGCAGGTATAGAGATGGGTTGGGGAAAAATTAATGAGTTGCTGAATTCTAGAATAGGCTCTGGGTAAGGTTGGTTACAAGCTGTGCTGCGGGCTACACCCAGTCCAATCAGCCCCAAACCAAGGGAGCTTAGTTGCAGTAGGGCATGAGTGGGCGTTTTATTGCCCCCAGATTCTCTTGTTTTCCCCATCCTGTACATACAGATTGTCAACATTTTAAAATCATCCTTTAAACATCCAAGATGGAGTCTCAGGCTTCCTGTAGACAGAAAGTGTCTTCTGAATGTGCTGCTCTGAATTCTGGGATTGCTGTCTTTTTCCTGACCCCAGCTCTGCTCTGTCTGTGCAAAGCACAGCTGTAACCTGGCCTCTGGAGCTTTTCACCCCTCTCCTCTCCTCAGTGATGCTTCTGAGGCAAGATGGCGGCGCCCATGTCCTAGAGTCCTGAACAGAGTTGCAGCCCAGTGGGGGAAAGAATAATAAGCAAGTGACTAAAAATGTAAAATGTATACATTTTAGATGCTGGGGAATAGTTTATTTAAAGGTTTGGGCTTTTCATTGAATGATGCTGAAAGTCTGGGTTAAAATACCTGCACCATTAGCACCCCAACCCCCCAACTACTACCCCAATGTCATCCTGTGCCCTTAGACCTACATTTTAATAAACACAGTGTAAGCCAAATCCCCCAGACCCTGAAGGTGGAGCAGAGTGCAAGCAGACCCAAAAATGTATATGCAGAGACCTTGGGTATTCTAGCCCAACAAATAAATTAGGCAAAAAAAGGGTGAAAACCAGCCATTAAGAAGAAGCAACCATCGGCCAGTCTATAAGACTGCAGGGCCAGTGGTCTCCCTCTCAGCTGGACATCCCAATTTAGAATGCCCTGATGTGTGAAATGCCCGGGAATGCCTGCCATGCCCCTTCCATTAAGAATTCTATGCCATCCATTATTATGCAGAGCATAAAATGCTGGTTGGAAATACTGGACATTCCTGGTGGTTTGACACAGTGGACATCCCAAATCAGGCTTGTCCTTGTTGTTCTTCTATGTTCTTCTTTGAGGTGTAACATGCAGATCAGCATCAATAAATGATTAATTTGCATATTCAAATTGTTTCTATTGTTGTAACTTACAATCTCCTATCCATAAACCAATGAGGGGCATACCTTCATTTAACAATTGTCCATCTTTCCCTCCCTGAAAAGTTGTGAGGGTATGAGTATGTATGACTATAAGTGTCATATATCCCTGCTAAAATCAATCTGGTTATAGGTCATTTTCCCTGGGGCATCCCAATGTGAGATGTCCTGCTGTGTTAAATCCCCCAGATCACACACACAACTCACCTTTCCGCCGTTCCCACTGCATATGTGCGGTCCCTTGTCCATTTAGATCTTTTTGCAGTGTGGAGTGAGAGAGCCGGAAAGTTGAGTGCGGGCGATTGGTGGGCTTCACACAGTGGGGTACTGCCATCCGTGCCACCTGTGCTCAGGCCCCCTTTGGTGCCCCCCTGACCCGTTGCACCCAGGGCACGTGCCCCGCCTTCCCACCCCTAGCTATGCCCCTGCTCTACTGTATATCACACTACAAACCATTTTAAAACTCACCTAGAGAAGACCTGGCGTTCACCGCAGGAAATGCAAAGTGCCAATGACGCAGTCAGTGTTTTGTTTCACTGTCTCAAAGTGTGAATAACTGCTCATGCTAAGCAGGTTTTCTCTAGACTCTAGTTATCGGCCATTTCTCCTGAGTCTACCTCTGTTGTGTTGAGGCGCTACAAAGCCTCAGCTACACGCCAAAGCTCGCTCCTTTCTCCGGCTTAATAATCACTTCTCAGGTAAGAGCGTCTCCATTCCCAGCCCTCGTCCCCTCGGGAGTTAAGCTGCTTCATGTTCTCGGTGTCTCTATGGAGATCTCTTTACCTGGGAAGATTAGGTGCCAAGACAATGAGCGAACATCACTCAGATTTACACTCATCCAACACACCGCTAAGGTTCTTCACCTGGTCACATCCTAATCAGCACTTGACCATTGACCACCTCCAACTTCCAAAGTAAGCTGAGACGGCCAGGATCTTGTTTCATCCTACTGTACAATGGATTGTGTTTCATGGATTCTGTCTCTAAAACCGAGAGGATGACACAGGCTCAACTACCCGCGCGGCTTGTTTGCTGACCTTTGTTTGGAGGAGGGCAGGAGGGAAGATTGCCTGTTTGGATTCCATTTCAAGGATGGATCCAGAAAGCCTACAAGGACTTCCAGTAAGTATAGGGGGCAGAGTGGGAGGGGATGTTTTGGAAATTATTTCTGCAGATGTTTTAAATACATGTTTCTAAAAAGAAATGAATCTATGTCATAGAAGGGACCTGGAGAGGCTCTCAACATTTGAATGAATACCCCATGAGGGCCCTTGTATATACATTTGTTAAAAATAAATAATATGCTTCATTAGAAAGATTTTTGAGAACTGCTCAAATACACATCCAGTTAGATGCATTAGACTTTGTGAATTGTGGAATTGTGGAGAGATTCTTGAAACCTTTTTAAATGATATATATATATATATATATATATATTTTTTTTTTTTAATCTATTTATTTATTTGTTTTACCCACTGGGTAGTTTTACAGTAGACTTTGTGAATGTGGAGAGTTTCTTGAAACCTTATTAAATTAAGTATATACCGTATATAAATGTATTTATGTATTTATTTATTTATTTTACCCACTGGGTAGTTTTACTAGTCTTACTTACTTACTTACTTTACTTTTTTCAGTATAATAAAAAGCACTTAGTTTAATACCAATGATATTAATATAAATAGTTATTTTATTTCTGTATTTGTTTAATCAGGCAGCTTTAATAACAATTCAATTATTATGAATTCTTATTATATATATTTTTTTTTATAATTTTCTTATGGCTATTTTTTATAATTTGTTTATAATTTTTTTTATTACAGAATGATATTATACATTATTATTATACATATTTCTATCTAATAATATAATATACAAAGACAAAATGCCCTAAGAGGTAGTGCTGGTGACTAGTGTGCTCAAGATTGTAAACCACACAGACTGGTTGCTTGTTTGTAACGAATGAAAAAACGTTGAATTTTGAATATGTTAGTAATATATATATATATATATATATATATATATATATATATATATTATTAAGAAAAAGACATATAATTATTATTGTTATTGTTTTATTATTTTTTATAATAATAACAATAATTAGGATTAGTATTATTATTACTATTATTATTTTACTGCCAAGAAAAAAACTGAACACGCCACAAAATCATCAAGTTGGCATTTGTAGTATTATTATTTCAAATTGTTGTGTGTTAGGTATGTATTTAAAGCTCTAATGCTGATATACTGTCTGCAATCATGTTATTCAAGAAAATAAGTTGCATTTAGCTTAACTAAAACTAACTCCTGAGTCTAAAAGGCTTTAGGACCAGTTGATAACCACTCCAAATCAGGATGCACAGCTGTGTGAATCCCCCCGGATTAAGCCTATACGCACCTTGAGACTCAAACCCAGGGTAAAGGTAGAGGCCTGTACTGCTGGAGGCCCTCATGCACTGCAGGATCAAGGCTTGAGGTGAGTGTACGGCGGTTCCATGGGGGCTTCGCACAGTGGACATAACAAAACGGTATAACGGGCGACAAAAGACAGGAACAAACTTACCTTTTGTCCAGTGCAGCTCCACTTCCTAGACCTGCTGGTGTAAAACATACAGAAAACTAGCACCCCACTGATCCCACTCATGCTGGCACACGCCTCCATTCGATAAATGGTGCATTTGCTGGGGGGGAGTAAACCAGTTACGACCACCAATTTGGACCGGAGAGGACCGCCAGGACGCTCTCTCTATGTTTTATACCAGTGGGTCTGGAAGTTGCGATGGAGAAAATGAACATGGCATAACTTGAGGGGGTGCAGGGGGTACAACCACATTGGGGCTCAGGGGGTCCCATCATTGTTGCTCCACCTAAAGTGGACCAAATCCCAGGATTTTGACTATCCATGTCCCAGGACATTAAAAAATCCCAGGTTGCACGAACTAACGTACCTTTTCCCGATCCTATGGTGCATGCATGGCCTCCCGTCCAATCAGTGCACTACACTACCTATCCCTGCTACCCTCTAACAGGAAGCGTGCCCCCGCCGGCCATTCACAAATGCCTGGAGTGGGTGCACGACCTTCTAAAGGGATAGCGGAGATGTTGCGCTGCTTGCGCATGCTCCGTTGGACCGGGGAAAAGGTGATTATACCGACCTGGGGGATTTCACACAGTGGGGAATCCCGATTCTGGATTCCCCTGGGGGAGCGAATCAAGTGGGCCTCGAATCTTATAGATTCCAGGGCCAGTGGCCATGGGTTTTGGTCCACTTAAATGTAGGAAAAAGAAAAATTAAATGTGTTAAAGTGGGGAAGATGAAGGAGAGAAGTGATAAAAAAGATGGGAATGTGCAGAAGAGAGAAATATGGTGTGATTGTGGAAAAGAAGAGGAAAAGGAGGGAAATAACCCTTTCATTGCCAAACATGTAGAATCAACATGCTTGCCTCACCTATCGTTAAAGTGGATTAAAACCCTCCTTGGCCCTCCCAACCCTGCACCTGGGGAGCTGCTGTTGACTTGGCGGTGGCCTAGTTTTCAAATAAATATATGAAAAAAAGAGAAAGATCGAACAACCAACAAGCGCTGCTAGAATCACAAGGATGCTGCATAGCATGATAAGGTGTATATACAATATATTTACAGATAGTGCAAAATAAACACAGTAATAATAAAGATGACATGGACCGCTTAGTACATGGTGAAACTACAGTGCCCAGCTTAAATGGGGGCAAGCTGTCGAATAACCCAGTAATGTATATATAACAGTACAATCAATGCATAAGAGCATACAGGAAAAATGGCAATATACAGGCTTAAATATGGCAGGTTGTTCCCCAATGCAAAACTCAAACTAGCAGAGCTAACAGTAAACAAGTAACACATATAGAAGATAATTGCAAGGCTTACAGGCAAGACACCGAGTGGATACAAGATTATCCCTCAACGTTTCGGCTAGGGATAGCCTTTCTCAAGAGGAGCGGCATCGTGATTGTGAAAAAATGGGTTTAAATAGTGTTATTGAGCCTCCAGCGTGTGCGCAAATGGCGCCAAAGCGGAGGCGCCGTCCGCTGACGTCATTTCCGGCTGTCATCACCAGTCCCGGCCACTCATAGTCTGGATGGCAGGGCCTGCCATCCGAGACCGGAAGTGGCGCGCGGGGCCGGGTGTGACGCTGTTCCTGTAAGAGCAGAGAGGCTGTGTAAAATAGACAGAAAAATGGCGGCGCTGGATGCGGTGACGGGAGTCGAGAAGATGGCGGTGGTGGAGTTTCCGGTTTGCAGAACGTCAGTAGTAGCAAGCTGTAAATGCGCATTATGACAGGAGCACAACGCTGGAGAGCTGGAGGCTCAAGGGGGGGGGGTCCACTATGCTACAGAAAAGACAAAAATAAAACCACATATTAGTGCAAACTTAAAAACATGATACCGAGGTATATAAACCTCTTGCTAAGTCATATCATTGCTCAAAAATTACCCATCCTTGTGAGAGAGGAACTATAGTAGTTAGAACGTTCAGTTAAAGTGGAACTCCAGAAAGAGAACCACGGCTATAGAGTGCTATAATGCAGGGAGAAAGAATTGTTTAATAAAAGATAGAATAATCTGTGTCTTCATTCAGGCCATTAGGATACTTAGTATTTAATTGGTGAATCCAAAATAATTCCCGCTGAAGTAATTTCTTTTCAGTGTTTCCCCCACGTTTGGGGGTTTTTACCACTTCAATTACCAGAAACCTAAGTTGACTAATTGGGTGTCCCATTTGCAGTAAGTGTTTAGCCACAGAGGATTCTAGCTTCCCATTCCTGATATCTGAGCGGTGTTCACCAATTCTATTTCTGATTTCACGCTTAGTTTTGCCCACATAACCTCTGCCGCATGGACACTTAAGGAGATATACAACATTCTTGGTTGCACAAGTGGCGAAGTCACGGATCTTATAGCGTTTCCCAGTAGTGGGGTGTGTGAAGGTAGAGGTTTTGTAGGTAAAACCACACTGTGCGCAGTGACCACATGGGTACATACCTGCCGGGGCTTGTAGGTCATGTAGGGGACTTGAAATCCGCCAGGATTTTCCTGAGGGAAATCCTGTCCATATTGCGAGCCTTTTCTTGTGCTTTTTTCAATTCTGACAAATCATATCCCCGTTCAATAAGCTTATCAACAAGTTCCCCTGACCTAGTGTCATAGAGGTCATCCGTGGCAGTGATTCTGCGGATATGTACAAATTGTGAAAAGGGTAAGGCTTTAATAAGGGATGGTGGATGATAACTTTTTGCATGCAGGAAGGTATTGCGATCCGTCTGCTTTTTGTAAACGTCAGTAATGAGTATGCCCTGGCGATTAGAGATATGTACATCAAGAAAATGTTCTGGTGGGGACTGTGTTCAATAGAAAATGAAATGGTAGGAAATGGTTCAAAAAGGTGTGGAATGTCTGTAATAGTGAATGGTTACCCTGCCATATAAGGAAGACATCATCTATGTAACGGAGCCAGGTGAGAATGTTAGATTGGTAGGCATCAGATGGGTATACATATTTGGATTCAAAGTTGGCCATGAATAAATTGGCATAGCTGGGGGCCATATTGGACCCCATAGCTGTGCCCTGTGCTTGGATATAGAATTTACCGTCAAAGGAAAAATAATTTTGTTTAAGGATGATGGTCAAAAGATCAATTGCTAGTTTCTGTATCCCGGTAGTGAGGGAAGTGGTGGCAAGAGCTTCGCGGATGACATTAATGCCAGCTTCATGGGGTATGGACGTGTAGAGACTTGACACGTCCATAGTGACCAATATGCAGTTGTCAGGGAGTGCCCCCAAAGAAGAGATATGGTTGAGGAAGTCTGTTGTATCCTGTATGAAAGATGGAGTGGTTATGACCAGGGGTTGAAGTAATTGATCAATATAGATCGCAGGGTTATGGAAAACCGATTCACAACCCGCCACAATTGGTCTGCCTGGTGGCTTATCAAGTCTTTTGTGTACCTTAGGGAGGCAATAAAAAAGTGGCATGAGAGGGAACTCTGTCATGAGGAATTTAGCTGTTTTGTTATCAATGATGGTACTTTCAAGAGCAGAGAGAATGATTTTATCTATTTGTGTTTTAATCTCACGTGTGGGGTCGCTTTCTACGGCTGTGTACACAGTAGAGTCCCTGAGTTGACTCTCGTTATGGTAGTCTGTAGTATTGATGACTACAATAGCGCCCCCTTTGTCCGCTGGTTTAATTGTAATCATGGAGTTTTCACTCAAAGTGCGTAACACATTTCTTTCTTTGTGTGAAAAGTTAGTTTGGGTTTCAGTTTGTTGATGTCCCTCTGTACGAGTGTAATAAAAGTTTCTAGCATGTGGGAGGTGGCAGGGGGATTCCAGGTGCTCCTGGGCTTACACATATTGGAGCTGGCACCTGTGTGTGCACTAGCTGTAGTGGTAGGGTTGGAAGATGGATGGTAGCTGAAGAAGGATTTAATACGGAGAGAGCGAAAAAACCTCTGTAGGTGGACCTCTAAATCAAAGGAGTCACCTACAGTGGTTGGTACGAATGATAATCCTTTGGACAATACCTGGATTTCCAACGGTGATAGTGTGTGATCCGAGATATTAATCACAGTGGAGCCGTGGTCTTGCTCCTGGTGTTGTATGGGATCTGTGATGATTGTTGGCTGTCGTCTCGTATGCCTCTTCTGGCCCCTCCGTGTCCTTTTTGTTGATGTCTTTTGTGTGGGCGTGTTCCTTTGGGGACCTGATCCTGTTCTAAAAAATCACTGCCAGAGGAAGTGGATGAGCTGTTGGTATCATAATCTGGTATAGGTTTGGCAGGATTACGTGATCTATATCGCCTCTGATCACGCCAGTTGTACACTCTGCCTTCCTGATAGTCCAATGCATCTCTTCTATATTTATTAAGTTTAAATTGTGTGGTTTCCTGACGGAACTGTTGTAAACTAAGGTCACAGGTTTCTAAATAGGCCTTATAGGCGTCCACGGGTAGTTTGGCCTCTAGTTGAGTTTTCAGGGTATGGGCTGTGTCTTTAATGGTGTTAAGTTCAGATTGGATGCCCATAATGGTGAGGGCTAATAAATCCAAACTGCACTTATTTAGTATCCTTTGCCAATTGGATACAAATTCCTTGTTGTTCTGGCAAAAGGTGGGTTTGATTGGGAGGCGGAGGCCCCTGGGGATGCATTTAGATTTAAGATACTCTATGAGTGTATCTGAATGAAGTTGATATTGGATTAATTTCTTGGATTGGGACTCGAATTTTTTTTAATAGCCGAGCTATCGTTAATTAGTGGGCTATCTGCCTGGGAAAATTGAGCAATGATATTATCCACTTCACTCTGGCTGAAAGCCAGGGTGTCTGCCTGATGCCTGGTAAGTGAATTGATATCTTCGAAGGACATTTCAGTCTGTAGCAAGACAGCAAGGTGCTTACACAACCTATTGAGTAGAAAACAAATACAATGTTAGATCCAGAGTTGTAGCAGGATTAGACCAAATACATGAGGAAGAAAAACAAATAAAATGAAGATAAGGGGTTCAGGATATTCCACAGTGCGTCCACCCTGCGCACCACACATAGCATATATGAAAAAAAGAGGAAGATCGAACACCCAACAAGCGCTGCTAGATTTTGAGAAAGTTTTTAATGCTGGTGCAAACACGAATCAGAAGGATGCTGCATAGCATGATAACCCGGATAACCCAGTAATGTATATATAACAGTACAATCAATGCATAAGCGCATACAGGAAAAAAGGCAATATACAGGCTTAAATATGGCAGGTTGTTCCCCAAAGCATTAGGGAACAACCTGCCATATTTAAGCCTGTATATTGCCTTTTTTCCTGTATGCTCAGTGTAGAGCATGTGACATATTAATCAAAGATGGAATCAAAGTAAGTAGAAAAAAATATATATTTTTTTCTTTAGGTGTGTTTTATAAACAATACTAATAACTATTTGTGTCCATGGGACCCCTATACCAACTCACAGGGCAGGAGGAGCTGGCAAGTCACCTGCCAGCAAGTGGGTGACTTGCCATTACCCCTCGCCCCATTACCTGTATCCGAAAAACCAGGGGGGTGCAGAAGAGCCTGTGGCCTGTGAGGGCTTTGCGGGCTGGTAACCTTCAGGTCCAGGGATTGGCTGTTCAGTCTCCGCTGCCTGGTCTATCAGTCACCATAGCTGGTGGCCAGGCTGGTTTTACTTAGGTAGGGAGGGACCCCATGCTATTTTATTTTTAAAAGGTTTAACCCTTAAAAATAAAAAAAGATGCAATCCCCCCACTGAAAAGGGGACCTTACGCGAAAAAATTCAACCCATGGTTCTATTTCATTTTAAAATGTCATAAAGCACTTTTTTCAGTTTGGGGGGGGTCTTCTGGACCGGAACCGATACAAATGTGCTACTGTTGTAATCGGGAGGAATGGGGCCTTTACACACAGTATGATATATAAAAAAAAAACTATCTTTTGTTGTTACATTTTTTACCCAAAACTATTAAAAAAGAACTAAAAAAGAAACTTTATGTTAAAGCCCAAAACAATATATCATTTATTTTGGAAATTCCTTCAAAAATCACAGTTAAACATATTTATATAGTGCAAAATGGTGAAAATTTGGACTGGCAACAGAGGGTGACAAAATCTCTAGGTAGGCTGGCACTGAAAGGGTTAAACAGAGGTGGACAGAGGTGAGATGGGAAGAGAAGTGATGGACAGAAGTGAAGTAGGAAGAGTTGAGCAGGCAAAGCAAGCTCAGCTCTCCAACTCCCTTGGGGTGCTGCGGAGGCCGCAACTGAAGGAATATGAAAAAGAGAGAAAGATGGATGGAATGTGGAAAAGAATAAGTGAAGGTTGAAATAAATATTTTTTCTTTTATGTAGTAGAGTCACTAAAAAAAAGATTTATATTTTTACTATATATTTTGTGCTGTGCCCATTTGTGAAAGGTTTTCTTGTGCCTATGTGGTAGTTTATAGTTATTAGTGTGGCACAGACCTAGGAGCACGCACATGATTTTGATTTAGGCTGTGCCTGCTACTCTCTTTTTTGGAATCCTAGGTTTAAATAAAGTGATGCAGAGGAAATGTGGGAGAGAAAGAGAGAGAGTTGGAATGTGGAAAAGAGAGAAAAAAGGAGAGAATGTTGAAAAGACAGAAAGGATTTTCTACATCCATAACTCATTGAAGAGCAGCAAGTATGAAGCCCTATCAGTGCCCCCAGGATGACTGAGCCTCTTGAGGTCTTTATACATTGCATATGTGCATATAATGTCTTAGGGCTGCTGTGAAGGCGCATTTTATGCTGAGGATACTTGTACTAGTTGTATTGTTTCATCACCCCTGTTGACAGAGGATTCCTCTACTTTATTTAACCCGAGCAGTTATTGTTTTCAGCTGATAGCGATAGTATTATTAGGAATGCAGAAGTGTAATTTGGGTCCTGTTTGTTTATTGGTCTTCGTCTTGGTCACCCAGGTAATAACTGTGGATCACTTTTTTGTTTGTGCGTTCCGCTCCCGAGGGGCTTCACTCATTAACTATTCTTTCTTCTCGGCAGGTTGTTAACAACTATGTGGATGGAAATCAACCGATTAAAACGAGCGGCATGCATTTTGGGGATGGTAAAAGAAAGGTGGACTATGTCCTAACCTACCATTACAGGCATCGTTCATCCCACCAGAATGGATCTCCTACTAACCCCCCACCTCCAGCAGTTATTGTTTCCAATGGAAATTCAGTAACCCCAGAGGAGATCGGGAAACCACCCCCTGAACAGCCTTTGCCCGGGGAATTACATCATCAGCAACAGAAACTTAAGGAGCCTGATCTCCAGAAAAGTCAAGACCACCAACAAGCTAGTAATGGAAACTCATCATGTCATCCACATGAGGTGGTGGTGGTGGAGATGAGCCACCATGATGCCCTAGAAGAAGAGAAAAGGTGTCAACGAGAGGAATTTGAGCGCAATCTTATGGAAGCAGGACTGGAGATTGAAAAAGACCCTGAGGTGAGTGGGGTCTTACCTACAAATCGTAGCTAAGTCTATTTTACAAATTTTACGAATTGTTTTTGTGATTTTTTCAAATTTCAAATTCAATACAAATTTTAAGCTTCTCACGAGGTGAATGTTAGTCAATCAACAAAGCCATTGTAGAAGATATTCTTCTTTGTTCTTTAAAGGATTTATGGCTTCCTGGTTATTCTTGGATCTGCTTGAAAGAAAACAAAGCTTTGATTTAAGGGATTGGGTTGGAAATATGTTATGCTTGGTTGCCCAATGGAGTGGTAATGCCATGGAGATCCACTTTCTTGCACCTTGTTCTTGCATGGTCTCTCTGAAATCTGCTGCCCTCGTTCCCCTCCTCCAGCACCTATTCCTACACATTCTGCTGCCCCCTGGCGGCTCCTCAGGCACGCGCGCGCAAGTGGGAGGCCGCTTTATGCAGAATGCAAGCGGGTCAATGAGCTTAAGCAATAGGGCAGTGCTGTTAGCCCTTATAGTCATTTTGGGCTTTAAATAGCCGCAATGTAATTTTGGGCCAACAAGACCTGAGGTTTCCCGGCCTATCACATTCCCCCTGGCCCTATAAAGTCCAGCCAGTTAATTTACTCATTGTCCATTATAGCTGTTGCTTGATTGCTCTACTGTATGTGAATTGCTATTCTGAAGGTGTATGGCCTTGAACCTTGATTGATCTTGTCTTAGCCTGATCCTCTGTACCGCGACTCTGACTTACCGTGATCTTGGAAATTCTGTCTGCCTCTCTTGTACTGCAACCGTGTCTACCTGTGAACGACCTTTAGCCTGTCTCCTGACTCTGAGTATTCTCCATCCATGCCTTGACGCCGGATCGGACTGGCCCACCTCTGTATGGTTCTTGGCTATGTCTCGACTACTTGTGAAGAGCTCACAACTTGTAGTCCCACTAAGAGGATATTGTTTTCACTATAGATCCTTGGGGGCAACTGTATTTGAGCACACATGTCTAGTGTCCTGCAAAAGGGGGGCTTGTCCAATTAAGGGTGAAGCAGCTGTGAAAATTGGGCAATAACCTCTGAACTGGGCTCTGCACAGCGGTGAGCCTTACGGGTATATTGTTAAAGAATAAACTGGATACATGTTCATTCCTTACCCTTACAATTTTGGATGGCCAAAGAACTTTAAGCAGGAAAGGTTACTCTCAGACATACAGAGGATGATCATGTGTAGAGAAGCTGCTAATTAGTAGCAGTTGTGTCCCCCTGCAGACTGATATGAACTGCCAGAAATACAGTGTGAAGCCAGTGTTGGCTTTCAATGCCTTTATGCTGCCCTCTAATGACCTGTCCGCGTTTGACCTCTCACAAAAACTGTGACATTTACTGTCAGTGCTCCTGCAGTCATGCTCTCTATTCCTGTCATTTCTCACAGAAATTCTGATCTGCCCAGCCTGGGAAATTTAGCTGGGTGGTTAAGGGGGTGATAAGCATTTCCGAGACATAGGCCTCGATTCAATAAGATTCACTTCATGAGGAAAAAACCTGAGAATTTCACAGTTGCTGAATCACCAGATAAAAAAACAATGAAAGTCACTTACTGCAGTATAAAAAGAGTAAACAGTTCCCTACTTCTCTTAGGAGTATAAAAGTACCATTGTTTTCTTAGTTGGTGGTTCAACAACAATAAAACTCTAGTGCTTCTGTCTCTTAAAGTGAATTTTTTACAACCATGAGAATTTTTTTCAACTCTATTGAATCAAGGCCATAGGGCGCACAGAGCGAGGATATCACAGCAACACATATGGCATCACTAGGTCAGTTTCACACTGTGGGGCATCCTCTTGGGTCAGAAATATGCCCATTTCTGGGATTAAGTCTCACTGCATGGGCCCTGGAGATTCCTTGGACATCTGTCCACCATTCACAGGCAAAACAGTGGACATATTCCTTCCACTGTGACAGTTACACCCACCCTATTTATTGAAATGGAGGAGGCATGCCAGGCACTGGCTCAGGGAGAGATGCCGCAGACCTGATCTTGGGACCCAGTACATTTTTAACAGCCGCAGGGGACAAATGTTGAATATGGTGATTTGTCTGTTTAGCATGGATAGACCTTTTTAAACATCAACGAATGTCAAATAATTGAAAAACGGTCTGGAAGAACCTCTTCTCCTAAGAGTATATCTCATCCTCATTGTATATTTATAAAAAAAAAAAAATATAAAACTAGACATTTTGCATAGAGCTGGACTTTAATGGTTAAAGTTTCTCTTCAATAGTTTTTGGTTCCAAAATCTTTACCCCAAGAACGTACTAAAATTCATGTTATACTAAGGTTCAAGTTACACTAAGGCCGGTTCTTGTCCATGCTGGGGCATCTCAACATAATTCTGGAGGCTGCAGTTGGCCATGTTTGTGTTTTTTTGCGCAAAAGAGAAAGGTGGCAGCCGCTCAAACTAATTTACAACTAAGCGAAAATTGTACAAAAACTGCCCCTTGTCTCCTATTGTAATGGGAAGAGGGGTATGGACTAGCTGGTCCTACTGATACAAAGAAAAGAAAAGTACTGGGATTAGGCCCCTCCCGGCTATATATACTGGACCCAGCAATCCCACCACACCTCTTATCTGGTTTTAAAAAGTCACTTTTATTCTTGTTTCTAAAAAAACACATATAGAATAAGGTCTATATCATCAGGTGGTATGTACTTTCTTGCTACAAGTATAGTATGTACATACAATGAGTAAATTCATTAAAAACAGTGGGAGCACATAAACTGTCTCATTTTTCTTATTAGACAGATATTTCCATGAATATTTGTAGTACTGTTATCTCTTACTGGTGCAGCATTTGAAAAAAGGGGCAAACATGTTTCGCCTGTTAAGGCTTCCTCAGTGCCCTGATATAAATATAAATAGACATTCATACTAATCAATATTGGAGCATACATGTATCAATTATTTCAGCTTCTACAGCCATCATATTAGAGGGAGGTTACCTTGTGGTTGAATTTGCCATATGTATATTCGTGCCATATATGTATTCTTTGTATTTGGGTGCTCCTTAATATTTAGGTGCTCCTTAATATAGAAAATGTCCTTTCCTTATGGCGGTTCTGTGAGATGGCATGTGTGATTCATAATTAGTGCAATATTCCATAAAAGGATTAGGAATATAAAGGAAAGATTAAGGGGTATATGTGTCTTGGTAGTGCCTTTAGGGCTAACATACCTTGTATGGTTTAAAACAAACAAACCATATATGGCAAGAATATACATATGGCAAATTCAACCACAAGGTAACCTCCCTCTAATATGATGGCTGCAGAAGCTGAAATAATTGATACATGTACGCTCCAATATTGATTAGTATGAATGTCTATATGACGATTTTTTCTTAAAGGGCTAGCACCCGAAACAAAAAAGCACCTTTCTGAAAACAAGGAAACAAAACTCACCCTAAGGACAACAAATAGGGGGAATCCCTCCACCTCTTCCTTGGTCATTTAAACCTGTCTGCATAAACATTTTCAGGTGGGCAAAATATACTTAAGACCCACCTTAACGTAAGATGTTTCAGCTAATATATTCTATTTATCTTTATATCAGGGCACTGAGGAAGCCTTAACAGGTGAAACATGTTTGCCCCTTTTTTCAAATGCTGCACCAGTAAGAGATAACAGTACTACAAATATTCATGGAAATATCTGTCTAATAAGAAAAATGAGACAGTTTATGTGCTCACACTGTTTTTAATGAATGTACCCATTGTATGTACATACTATACTTATAGCAAGAAAGTCAATGTATAAGTACATAATACCTTATGATATAGACCTTATTCTATATGTGTTTTTTAGAAACAAGAATAAAAGTGACTTAAAACCAGATAAGAGGTGTGGTGGGATTGCTGGGTCCAGTATATATAGTCGGGAGGGGCCTAATCCCGGTACTTTTCTTTTCACTCATTTACAACTAACCTGGGAGCCACAGCAAGCAACACTGTTAGCCAGCAGCCAATCCTATAATCTGTCTCCAAAGTCTAGTTAAAACAGAGGTCTTGGTTGGTACACAATTGCAGATGTATGTGGAAGCTGCGCCACAGCACCTCTGTGCATGTGCAGTCTATTGGAGCTCCCCTTTTTAGATATACACAACAACGGATAAATTTCCTACGGTTGCCCTATACCTTCAATGCAGCAAATGAGGGGAGGGTTTAGGTTTTTCGACTAGACTTTAGAGATAGATTATAGGTTTGTTTGCTGGCTAATGGGGTTAAGTGCAGTGGTTCCTTTTCTATTTTTGAGCAACTAAAAAGGGGACTTGAAGGTACTTTGGTGGACCAGACCCCTGGCCAACATTGCCTGCTTAACCTCAGCTGCTCATGTCTATCATGTCTATTGTGCTCCTGAGGAACTGGCTTTGGTCTTGAAAAATGTCTCCAAGAGCAGGCCAAGGCCACTTTACATTAACCCACGTCAAGGCCGGAAGCTGGACTGAGGGACACAGTAAGAAGATCATGTAAGCATCAGGGCCTTGGGAACTTGATAGACAGAAGCAGTTGCAGGTACGTAGGAGAACCTTGTGCTACAATAGTGGTCCTGGTATGGAGTCTGGTGGGAATGTCCACCAAAATGGACATTATTTTTTTTAGGCCAAAGTAGGTTATGTGCATCTACAATCAAGGCAGTTGGAAGCTAAGCTATACTGCCGAGGGTAATAAGATATCAGGGATGGCAGAGGTGCCTAATTTCATATATATATATATATATATATATATATATATATATATAATAGTCCATGCACTGTGTAGTCAGTTGGGTCCCCGGGGGCTACTTGCATCATAGCAAAGCCTGCTGGGTTACAGCTAAGCACAGGAGCTCTTCGCTGACGATCACATGGCTCCACTGTTATTTCCATAACAAACATCGTGCAGGGAAGTGAATAAGTGTTATTATCATCCTGTTGGCCTGTGCAATTACCGCTCAGCATAGCCGATGTGGCCCAGAGGTTATTTTTTTCTGGTGGGGGTCAGGCGAGTGTCATTACAAGCAATAGGCCTAGGCAAACATATTGTAAGCGCTGTTGCCATGAAATCTAATTGTAATGCACTGCTAGGATCAGGAATTCAGCCAGCTTTTGAATAATTAGGCACAATTACAACTGAGCTAAGCAAAATGTTTTAACCTGAAGTTGGCCACGAAGCAGGAGGACATTTGCCCCTAGACCATTGTTCCTGACTGAGGATTAGGTGAGTCTTATACTAGAAGCAGAGACACCTGGATAACAGAATGGCATTTTAGGCTAGGGTCACTGAGTAACAAAGGTTCACAGTGTTGGAAGCTTTTTCCTGACTCCTGAAGATCTTTGAAGGTCATCTCTCCTTTCTTCCCATATCCTTTCAGGTGACCAATCGCCCCTTTTTGCTCTTATCAGCATGCAGGGTCTCTCCGCATAGCTCAGTATATAGCTGAGAACTACCTGTGACTTGCTAGGCCTGGGGCCTTGCTTTTGAGAAGCACTCCTAGCCCCAATAGGGGTGCGCTATAAGTACTGTTACGGTTGGGTTAATTGGTTGATATATTTTTACAGATAGCTTCCGTTGGTTGTTGGACTTAATTGTTACAGGAAAGTCTACTTAAAATCCTTTTATAGTTTACTGTTCAATAGTGTTGAAATAACTACGATATGTCTATAAGGTTTAAAGTGGACCAACACCCAGGATTTTGACTATCCTGGGTCTTGGTCCACTTCGGTGGGGCACCCCCGATCGGGGTGCCCCGCTGTGTGAAACCCCCCGAACTCACCTCTGTCCGTGGCGACGGACAAGCCGCGGACAAGCGGCTCCTCCGCCGATGCCTCCCGCGCGTCCCTGTTGACGCGTGCGTGCCCGCGCCGGCCATTCACAGACGGCCGGCGCGGGCGCGTGCACGTCTAGAGGGGCACGAGGGAGGCTAAGGTAAGGAGTTTGGGGTGTTTGTGGGGGTTCCACCCCGCGGGACATCCCGATCTCGGATGTCCCGCGGGGAGGGAGGTGATCGGCCCGGGAATCTTATAGATTCCCGGGCCGATCACCGGTGGGTGTTGGTCCACTTTAAGCAGGGCCGGCTCCAGGTTTATGTGGGCCCTCGGGCGGCATGGTCTAAGTGGCCCCTTTGTGGTGTAGAGTTGTGGGTCAGGGGTCTGTAGTATATTCCATGGCCAAAACTAAGAAGGGCTGCTTGCCCTCCAATCCCCTATTGGAGCTGTTTTTTTAGTTTGACACCACATGAATGGGCAGAGTATTGAGGAAGAGGGATGGACAAAACCGGAAGAGTAGGAATGGATGGATCAAGAGAGATGGGCATAATGAAAAGGACAGGAATGGCTGGGTAGAACTGGTGTGCGGGGGTAGATGGGTAGAGCTGGAAGAAAGATGAATAGACTGGCAGAGCAGGAAGGAAGAGGGGTAGATGGGCAAAGCTGGGAGGACAAGGATGGAGAGGTGTAGAGCTAAGGGCAGGGGGCAGAGGGTAGAGGGGTGGATGAGACAGAACTGAGGGGACAGGGTTGTGGTGCAGAGCTGAGGGTACATGGATGAATGGGGCTGAGCTGGGGGGACTGGATGGGGCAGAGCTAAGGGAACAAGAATAGATGGGGCAGAGCTAAGGGAACAAGAATAGATGGGTCAGGGCTCAGGGGATAGGGATAGATGGGTCAGGGCTCAGGGGAGAGGGATAGATGGGTCAGGGCTCAGGGGATAGGGATAGATGGGTCAGGGCTCAGGGGATAGGGATGAATGGGTCAGGGCTCAGGGGATAGGGATAGATGGATCAGGGCTCAGGGGATAGGGATAGATGGGTCAGGGCTGAATGGATAGGGATAGATGGGTCAGGGCTCAAGGGATGGGTAAGGATGAGGAGAAAGGAAAGGCTCAGGATATAGGGATGGGTGAGGCAGAGGTGACATACAACCAATGGGGCAGAGCTGAGGAGACAGGGATGGATGGATATTGAACCATATTGTGTCAACTGTCAGTGGGCCCCCTAGGGGGTGGGGGCCCTCGGCAGCTGCCCGGGCTTGCCGGGTGCTGATGCCGGGCCCTGGGTTTAAGGTTTAGTTAACTGCCTGGAGCCTGTCTGCTGGGGCCAGAACAGAGCATGTTTGCTTCTTTGACGCAAAGGGCATGGTAGAATAGGTCACTAAAATCCCCCTGACTTGGCCTCTCTATTGCGGGAGACTTATGTGACTATGTTAGTGTGACTATAGTTGGCAGATGGCTAGCTACTTGTGCTCTGCACAAAGAATCTGTGTTGAGTAGAGTCTAAGGAGTCGCTACTCGAGTGTGTCTTATCCCTATCCTCCCCCGCCAATTCAGCAACCCCTATTCCCTACCCCTCCAATGCCTATGGGGATCAACTGCAGACCCATGATCACTAAAGCTGAATGCCTTCTTTTGGACCTACTACCTTATGCCTCTTGCCTCTAGCTATAGGTGATGAGCTTGAAGCTGCCCCTCTCAAAGGAATGGGCGCAGTTTATGTTAATTATTAGATTTCCATAAATATCCCCCTTCCCTCCTCCCCCGTCCTTATCCCCAGCCCTTATCCCCAGCCCCCCTCCTCTCCGTACCACCCCCTGCCTAACCCTATCCCGCTCTCTGCTTTTTTTTTTTTTTTTTAAATAGTTTATATTAGGATAAAAGCAGAGAAAAATAGCATAGTACTACAGTCAGGGCATTTTCCATACTGCGCAAGAGGCCATCCAAAAGTGCCAATAAAAGCAATCATACAGAAGGATACGACCATTATAATCAGGACACTGACAAAAAAGAGAAATTATCCAGAAAGATAAAAAGAACAATTCTCAAACATTATCAAAAGAAACGCATAAAGAGAGAATGGAAGTTAGGGGAAAGAAAGGGGAAAAGGGGAAGACAAGAGGAAGGGTAGAAGGCGGGTTCCAGGCCTCCATTCGTGTCACAAGCAGAGACAAGGCGGGGAACTAAATAGTAAGAAGAACGCAGTTAGGACCTCCCGGGTGAAAGTGGGAAATCCAGCCTTCCCAGGTGGAAAGAAAGGGGGCAAAATCCCCCTTTATCGTGGCGGCCATTGACCTCCTTAACCCGGGTGATAAGACTTCCCCTGGGAATGGTTGATTTCTTCCACGACTGGGCTATATTCAATTTAGCTGCCGTAGTAATGTGCCTTATGAGATCAAACTGGGTTTTTGTGCAGTGGGGAGGTTTCAGGTTAAGAAGGAACAACTGTGGAGAAAGACCCAACTTTAGCCCGGTGGCCTTATTAATAACGTAAAGGACTCTAATCCAAAATTGTTTCACTATCCTGCAGTCCCACCAGGTGTGGAAATAAGTACCGGGGAGCCCGCAGCCTCTGAAGCAATCCCGCGGATAGGAGGGGCAGAACTTGTGAATCCTTTGCGGGACGAGTTACCACCGGAGGAGGACCTTGGTGTTGACCTACTGGGCCCCAACATTAAGATAGCCTGAAAAAGAGTACCTCCAAACCGCCCTCCAATCCCCATCTGATAGGGTCAAACCAAGATCGTCACTCCAATTTTCCACATGCTTCGGAGGTCTCACCCCTTCTGATTCAGATAGCAATTTGTAGGTCAATGCGATCACCCCTTTACCCATGGGCTGCTCAAGGCAGGTTCTTTCAAATGTCGTGAGAGGAGGGAGAGGGGCGCCCAACTTGCGCTTAGACCGGCCATAATGGTTAATTTGTGAGAAGCGAAGGAACTCATTACCCGGGGCATCATAAGAGGGCCGCTCTCTGCTTTTGAATGGGAAACGGGTACATAGAGCTTGGCAGATAAGCAAAAGAATAGTGGGACCTGGGCAGGTCCCGTTCCTCAAATATTTCCACTACCACGCTGCTTCCATTTAAAATACCTTTTATTATTTAAGTATTATTTAAGCTCTAAAAGACATTCACTAAAATTGATCACAAGTACAGTTCATGTCTATACATCTATACATACAAAAAAAAAGATTTATAGGCTGTACTTGTGATCAATTTTAGTGAATGTCTTTTAGTACTTAAATAATAAAAGGTATTTTAAATAGTGCAGCAAGGTAGTGGAAATATCCGGGGAAAGGGACCAGCTCGGGTCCCACTATGCTTTTGCTTATCTGCTATTATCCTTATACCCAGCCACTAACCAGCTTCTAGACACACTCAAACATATTAAATTGGAATCTAGAATAAAGGGAGGAAGTGAGAATTTTCTCTTCCACCATAAACATTAATAAACCATAAAAATACATAATGCTTATATATAACTAATTGTAGATTAATAAATGTCTTGATACTTGACCCGACATCTGCTGGGTGTGGGCGGCCCTGGGATCCTGCTCCTTGCTGTGGAGGCGCCTTACCTTGCTCATTAGGGGGGATGTGGGATTCAGGGATGGCCCATTCTAATGCTTATTCTTTCTCTCAGGGATATTTGACAGGGGGGCGCGCCTTTCATTTTACAGCCCTCTATCCAAAACTTGAGGAGATGGATGACCTTTGGTGGGTTGGTTGGGGCTGCTGGGCGGGGAGCACCAACTAACTGCCTCTCTCTTTGGCACACCTAATTGGTAGGCTTCCCCTTCTCTCCACCTCCTTGTCGTGTATTAATAGCTGATTGATTGATAGTAAACAATAACCCGCTGTTTAGATGCTTTTGCATGCTTCCTACTGCTTTTAGATGCGTATGGGGCACTGAGCGGTGACGTTACTTGGCATGGCTGCCGGGGCGTTATCTTTGCTTTGATGGCATTTGTAGTGCCCCGCCACATCAAAAGACTGATCTCCAAATGCCACTCCCCACCTTCTTCCTCCCCTTCATCCTCCTACCCTCTCTGCCACCCCCCTTTTTTCCCCATCCCCTCACCCTGTTTCTTGCATAGTACATAATGGTTAATTGGTTGATATCTGGCCGCCTGACATCGTTTGATCCATTGAGGATGGGAGGTTGTTGCTTTCTGGACCCCAAATCCCATTACAGAGGCAACCCGCCTTGTTGGCTTGAGAGAGGTGGGGAACCCAGGGACAGAGGAACCTGAGGCCTTCTCTCTCCCTGACTTGGAGACCTACTGCTATGAGGTGCAGTTCTCAGCCTTATACAAGTCACCTATGGTTTACAGAACACTGAACACAGCAGACACAGAATGTGGAGACGGAGGTCCCCTGATTATGCAGATATACACTGGAAGCCCACTAGCTAAATTGTAAACATTTTCTGTCCCTTGCCTTACCAGAAGGGTAATGTGTAGAGTTGCTTTCTGCGGATCGTGCACCAAGGCGGGAGGAGTAGCAGTCTGTTTATGCATGTTAAATTGTTGTGAATTAAATATATACCCCCTACTAACTATCCAAGCTGAGAGAAGATGGATGCATATAGAGGGTTGAGGAAGATTCCTCGTTCCTATATTTTTGGACAGTTTTTGTACAGACTCCTCCCCCCCATTCTCTGGGACTAAGTGGAACATTTGGATGGTGTCTGGGGGCCTCTTCGGGTGGCATTTTCCCCACTCTTCTTTCACTTTTTGGGGAGCCGACCGGGGGTGTCCTCCAGTGTGGCTTTGGGAGTCCTTTCACCGGGGCTTCCTTATTTTAGGTTGACCGCTGTAGTATCCGGTGCCCAGGTAGTGATAGTTGGATAGTTAGTGCTCATCTTCTCACTCATTCTTTTTCTGGTCTCTTATCTATCCTTCTCTTATTACCTTCTTGCCCGACTAAACTGCTTTCTCTCTTTCTCCTCACCTACAACTGGGGCACTGCCCCTGGTGCAGAGTGATCTTTTGCATGGAATTTAGTACCATCTTAATACCTCTTACCACGATTCTTTCCTCTAGAGTAGTCTGCACATTGCATTTCATTGAGGTTCTCTCCCTATCTCTGATCTCCTCTGAATTCGTCCTTTAAAAGGCACTCACTGTTACACTTGCTAAAACTGAATAAAGTCCAAGTGGCTATGCTTTAAGAAACGCACTTTAAAAAGGACAAGGTTCCCTAAGCTCTTCTGCGGCGACTTTCTGCAGCGCGTTCATGCTACTTTCCCCATAAACAAGTCTAAAGGAGTCTCTATAATGATCTCTAAAGCCATCCCATTTAAACCCTCCAAGTCTTTATTAGATGCCGAAGGCAGGTATGTTTTTGTTAAAGGCTTGATTTCAGATTTTAAAATGAGCTTTGCCAATGTATATGCTTTGACCAAAGACCAAGCCAAATTCCTCACAGGTATTCTGAACAGATTGGTCTTGATTTAGGAGGGGATGGTCCTACTGGGAGGAGATTTTAACCTCCCCCGGAATCCGTTGCTGGATGCATCCAACTCAAAATCCTCAATAGCTTATAGGAACCTTAAAAAGATTCACTTGGTCATGTCTAAATGAGGCCTGAGTCATGTCTGGTGTCTCTATAATGGACTAGTCTGTATAATCCACTAATGGATGGGATTCCTATTTCTTTTCAAAGGCTCACTCCAAATTCTCCAAATTTGAACTACTTGTTGTTGAAGGATAGAGACCTAGCTAAGTAAGGGGCAAATATTGGCTACATCACATTCTAGGACCATGCCCAGTTAGCATTCCCATTAAATAACTCAGGGAGTGGTCCTGAAGGCTCCATCTGTGCCTTCTGAAGGAGAAGGTGGTCATGGATTTGATCAGAGAGAGCATCACTACATACTTTAAGACAAATGACTCTGCAGAACTGCACCCCTTAACGATCTGGGAGGCCCATTTGGGGAGTTCTGATTCTGATTTGGGGAGTTCTGATTAAGGAGGCGGCAAGACTTAAAAAATGGAGGAAGGCACATGTTTAGCAGTACTGGCTTTAAAGAGGGCATTGGTGGTGAGGGAGGAAACACCCCCACTCCCCCACTCTGGAAATAATTCCAGGTAAGAAACTGGCTTAACGCTCGCCCACACCATAAAACCTATGCTAGAACCCTGATCCCCTTTGAGAACGCCGTCAATGGAGCAGTTACCAAGGATCAACTCTTATCATGGGTGTACCAGCTTCTTCTACCTAGGAGAGACGGTGGCTTTTAGGAGAAATGGAAGGGGCACTGGGAATCAGACCTGGGGATCTCTTGGCAACAAGAGGACTTGGAAAAAAAACAATGAAATTGCCCACAAAGGTTCAAACAGCACCTCAGTTCAAGAGACAAACTTTAAATTGTTGTCCTGTTGGTATAGAACCCTGGAGGTCCTCCATGAAATGTACCCATCAGTATCTGCTAAGTGCTGGAGGAAAGTGAAGACCTCATATATATCTAGTGGAATTGTTGGCTAATTCGAAACTATTGGAGGGGGGTCCATACTATAATAGAGAAAGTGGCAGATACTGAAGTAAAGCTCACACCGGCCATATACTTGATAATTACTCCATGATAATTGCCAGCTGATCATTATAAAAAGTCCCTTACCGTACACCTACTAAACGCTGTGAAAGTGCTGAAACCCAAACACTGGAGATCTAAGCAAACCCCTTCAATTAGTGAATGGCTAATACAGGTCAATCATGTAGAAGAGATAAGGGAAAGAAGAGGCTTTTCTAGGCAACCTTGACTAGGAACCTTATTGCAAACAGCGGTATTCTCAGGTATAGGAAAGCTATGGGGAAAGCCCTTACTTTGCTCCTCATCTAGTGCACGTGGGGTGCATGCCCACCCTCCATTCCTTACCCTCCTACTTCCCTTGTCTTCTCCTCTCCTCTCTTCTCCTTTTTTCACACTCTGGGGATCTCTTCCTCTATCTCTTACTATACTTCTCTCTCTCATCTCTCTCTCTCTCTTGCATCTCTGTTGTCCCCTTGTCTCGGGCTACATTTTGCACTGCCCTAAACTTTAAAGCATTTTCCAAAAGACCCTGTAGTTCCTAAGTTATCTTTAAAAGTATTAGAGCGCTGGAGATGCAGAGGAAAAAATAGAAGAAGCAGTGGATGTGGCAACAGCGATGTGAGGTAAGCACACTGTGATGAGTGTGAGAGGATATTAGTGGAGGTAGGTGGGCCGGGTTTCAGAGCTACAGAGAGAAGCAGCCAATCAGGACATCTGGGTAGGGAGCGGGGGGTGTTTTCTGTTCTTGGTTCACTGAAGGTTGACTGATGGACCAGGTCAGTGGGGTGGGACTGAACGCTAAATAATTTCTTCACTAAGGAGACAGACAGAGGAGGAAGCATAGAGATCCAGCCAAATAATGAAAGGTGCGCTACTGATGTTTATTTTTTATCCTTTGACTTGCCTTGAATTTCTTTTTTAACTTTACTTCGACCAATCACTTTAAATATTTTTTTTTTTTTATCTATCATTTAATGTTAAATGAAGCTTGATTTGGTCTACTTAGTTGCCCTTCTAGGATAGCCACTACCCTGCATCCACCTCTCTCTACAAGGTATGAGATATGTTGAATTTCACCACTTTACTGTTAATTATTTAAATTATATTAAATAATTTATAATTATTTTAATTATTTTAACAATCAACATTTCCAGACGCTTTACATATAGGATTGTAATAACTGTATGACATGATGTTGATAATATGTATGTACTTTTTGACAGGGACAAAAAAGACAAATATGGTGAAAGAAACCAAGAGGCTGATTCATCATTAGCGGCAGGTAGCGACAGCTGAGCGTCTGTAGCAGGCATTTTCAGAGCGCCCGCTAGTAGTCGCTTTGCTCAGCCGTGGGTCGCTACTTCATAGCAACTCAGTCGCTGTTCAGTAATGTTGAATACATTGTGAGGAGTCGCTATTTGACCAGTACAGCGCTGTATGGGAGCACATGTTAGCGACTGCTCATAGCGACTGACTCACACCATATTCAGCAAAAAAACAGCCTTACTAACCTCTGGCGCTGAAAAATGCTTCTTTGAAGCCCAGAGCGCAGGAGGCGGTGTGTTTTCCAGCATCTATCCACTAGTAACAAAGCGAAAACATATGGAATTACATTGTAACCACATTGTAACATGAACACTTTAATGGCAGACCTGTAATGTCATTTCTTTAATTTTTTTAAATTTTGAAATGTATTGGAGCGACAGGTAGCGAGAGGTCATACCTGGCGCTGTGCAAGGCTGAACGCTGGCGCTGTTCGCTGAGGCTGTGAAAATGATGAATCAGACGCTACATGGTGTAGCGATAACCTTTATCGCCGGAGGGCTTCCCCGCCAGAGACGTCCTTTTCCCAATGGTGAGAGGTGCTGCAGGGATCCCAGAGTCATCCGTGAGGAACCAGGAACAGCCCTTACAAGGGCTAGTGAATTGTAATATAGCGTTTCCCCCAATAAGAGACAGGACTCAGTATTGAGGGTGAAGATGAACTGACTTTATTAGTGCCACCCTGTGCCTTATATGCAAGGCTCCATGCAAGGGGACCTCCCCCGTGGACCTGATGGAGAACTGCATGACAAACCCACAGACCAATGGGAGCAGGGCACACAATCCCTCAACTCTGCCGGTAACACAATCAGTAGAACAATAGCCGTCTGTAACACAATCAGTAGAACAATAGCAGTCTGTAGCACAATCAGTATAACAATAGCAGTCTGTAATACAATCAACAACGGCAGTCTGTAAAGCAATCAATAACGCAATGGCAGTCTGTCTGGGACATGCTCAAGAAAATGAAAGTAATGGGTCTATGCAAAAACAGCACCTTTACAATCCAAAGGCAGAGTCTGTCACACATGGCGCTATCCCAGTCGCTAAACAGATTCTGCTTGATAAATGTGGAATTGCGTGCCGTGTCCGGCGTTCACCAGTCGCTATCTATCGCTACCTCACATTAACCAGGCGCTACCTGACGCTATCCTTTCTTAAATAAGGGCCTAAGTAAACGTGAAAATGCTGACCAAAGGCAGAAATGTTGTGAACTTTGCTGACAAAATGAACTGTGGGTTTGATGTCTGTGTGAATGGGCCTCAGCAATCTCATGCAATACAGGTTTACTGAGATTGACCAGCTGAAATGGTTGTACAGTGATGAGGTGTCTGATCTTGAAATGCAGCCAACAGACAAGTTCAAAATGCAGATTCAAAACTCACCCTGCAACTAGCATCTTGTAAATGGCATGATTCTGAAACAGATTCAGACACAGTGACTGCTGCCTAAGGGCCTTATTTATCACGGGCTAGCGCCAGATAGTGTCTGATGAGCGCCAGGTACCGCCAGCTATCGGCGGCTACCGACTCAAGTACGCCCGGTGGCGGTCACAATGACGCAATGGAGCAATGTTTAATTAATCATAATTAATTGGTAATATTCTTTTTTTTTTTTTTTTAATGTCAAAAATTCTGAGACCACTTCTGCAATGTTCGGTTTTTTTTTAAAGTAAAAAAAAAAAAAATAAAAAAAATGTGTGCAGAATTGATCTTACAGGTCTGATATTAATGTATTCATATTACAAAATGATTCAAAAAACATGTATAATGTTACAATCAAAAAATATGGTTGTTTAGGGGTTAAAAACTAGTTAACACACATCGCCGCCAGCGCTCTGGGGTTTAAACAAGGAATGGACAGCGACAGCACATTCGGAGCATGATTTTTTAATGAATATGAAGCAAGCCGTTCGCTCTGGCCATTCGTTGTCAGGCGCTCACATACAACGCTGAACCTGTGAAACAGCGACCCCTAAGCCCGTATTCAACATTACCGCACACCGACTGAGTCGCTGTCATCAAGCAAACGCCGGCCAAGCACAGCGAATACTGGCTGGCGCTGTAAAAATCACGCTACAGTCGCTCATCTGTCGCTACCTGGCGCTATTAATGAATCGGCCTCCCCGACTTGTTAGTGCAGCGAGTGCAGCAAATAGAAAAATTCAATTAGAGAAAGAAAGTGCTGGGCGAAAAGAATATGTTCAGAATAAACAATGTAAAGGGTATCCGCACACTAGTAAGGCAGGGTGCCCAACCCGGGGTGGTCCCACACCCCAATTGTGCAAGAGGATAAAGGGAATGGGTCCGCACACCTTAAAAATTTAAGTCTTTAATGAAAATGATTAAAATCATCTCCAAAAAATTGTCAAGAAGCAGTGCTAAAAATACAAAGGTAGACCCAGAGTGACACAAAACATACAAGACCTTCTGACGCGTTTCGGGTGTTCTGTCAGCCCTTAGTCATAGATAAAAGGTCACATTCAAGTATGCATATATATAGTTATATAGAATATACAATCAGCACTAACCTTGCAAGCCTGGAGCCATCCCCCAGCCCGGAGACGCAGCGAAAAGAATATGTTCCCGTGAGATGAGCCAGAGAGATGATACAATTGCAAAATTAACACAAGAGCAGTGGTGGACTGGCGCCAAAAATCAGCCTGGGATTTTACCAGCACCTGACCCATGACCAGCCAGTGGCATCTCTGCTGCTTCCTGACCAGCCAACCATTGTGCTCCAAGGCTGAGGCTATATCATTAGGGGGAGGACATGGGCTGGGGTTGCTGGGGTGAGGGGATAGAGTGGGGAAGGGGATGGGCGGCTGGGATTGGATGAGAGTGTCAGTATAGATAGCAGCCCAGCCTGCCCCAAAGCAGCGCAAGCAAGCGAGTGGTGAAAACTGTGCCTCAAAAAAAAGGAAAGAGGAAAGAAAAAAATGTTTTGTCACCACTTTTAATTGAAAATTGTTGGCAAGCAGGGGACTGGAAAAGCCAATGGGAAAGAGTCTCCCCACCTGAATGGGAAAACCAAACCCTGAAAAATAAATTGGAAGTGCATGAGAAAGAGAATTGTCTGAGACGGGCAGGCTGATTCATTACCAGCGCCAGCTATCGGCAGATGACCGTCTGTACAGTGGTGATTAGAGCGACCGCTAGTAGACGCTGTGATCGGCTATTGGGCGCTGTAACAGAGCACCTCAGTCGCTGTAGTAACCTGGCCCACATTGATGAATCTGATGTATGTTGGGCGCTCTAACACCAGTACAGCGTTGCAGGGAGCGAAAGGTAGCGCCAGATCACAGAGCGTAGGCGCTCTGGATCTGGGCGCTGTAGCATAGAGTGCCAGACGCTGTGTGATTAAAGTCTGTTTTTGAACACATATCCACCAGTATCAAAAAACACATGGAATTACATTGTTGTAACACTGTAACATTAATACTTTAGTGCCAGACCTGTAATGACAATTCTGCATAAAAATATAAAAGAAATCAAAAAAGTTTTCAAAAATGACATTTTCTAGGCCGGGAGAGATCACACAATTATTTGAGAGAAAAAAAAATATTAAAAGCAAAAAACCCTGTTTAAACAGAAGAAAAGGAACGTCCATTGAAATGTATGGGAGAGCGACAGGTAATACCTGCCCTCTGGAAGCTAGAGCGCCGACGCCATACGCTTAGCTGCCTGTGATGATGAATCGTATGCTATATGGCGCTGTTACGCTGTCTGACGCTACGAGGAACTACCTGACCTTCATGAATAACCCCCAAAGTGATTGTAAAGTGCTTCAGGGTAAAATATCTGTGCTGGAGAGTAAATTGTTGGAGCAACTAACTAGGAATGAGAGTTTCCGAGAGCCCATGTTACACATGACCGTGGCTACACATTTGGGGATTGTGCATTTTGAGCGGTGGCCTACACATTTGGGGATTGGGCATTTTGAGCGGTGGGCTATGCATTTGGGGATTGTGCATTTTGAGCAGTGGGCTATGCATTTGGGGATTGTGCATTATGAGAGGTGGGCTACGCATTTGGGGATTGTGCATTTTGAGAGGTGGGCTACACATTTGGGGATTGTGCATTTTGAGAGGTGGGCTACGCATTTGGGGATTGTGCATTTTGAGCAGTGGGCTACGCATTTGGGGATTGTGCATTTTGAGAGGTGGGCTACGCATTTGGGGATTGTGCATTTTGAGAGGTGGGCTACACATTTGGGGATTGTGCATTTTGAGAGGTGGGCTACGCATTTGGGGATTGTGCATTTTGAGCAGTGGGCAACACATTTGGCGATTGTGCATTTTGAGCGGTGGGCTACACATTTGGGGATTGTGCATTTTGAGAGGTGGGCTACACATTTGGGGATTGTGCATTTTGAGCGCTGGGCTACACATTTGGGGATTGTGCATTTTGAGCGGTGGGCTACGCATTTGGGGATTGGACATTTTGAGCAGTGGGCTACACATTTGGGGATTGTGCATTTTGAGCGCTGGGCTACACATTTGGGGATTGTGCATTTTGAGAGGTGGGCTACGCATTTGGGGATTGGACATTTTGAGCAGTGGGCTACACATTTGGGGATTGTGCATTTTGAGCGCTGGGCTACACATTTGGGGATTGTGCATTTTGAGCGGTGGGCTACACATTTGGGGATTGGGCATTATGAGAGGTGGGCTATGCATTTGGGGATTGTGCATTTTGAGCGGTGGGCTACGCATTTGGGGATTGTGTATTCTGAGCGGTGGGCTACACATTTGGGGATTGTGCATTTTGAGAGGTGGGCTACGCATTTGGCGATTGTGCATTTTGAGAGGTGGGCTACACATTTGGGGATTGTGCATTTTGAGCAGTGGGCTACATATTTGGGGATTGGACATTTTGAGCAGTGGGCTAAACATTTGGGGATTGTGCATTTTGAGCAGTGGGCTACACATTTGGGGATTGTGCATTTTGAGCAGTGGGCTACGCATTTGGGGATTGTGCATTTTGAGTTGTGGGCTACATATTTGGGGATTGTGCATTTTGAGTTGTGGGCTACATATTTGGGGATTGTGCATTTTGAGAGGTGGGCTACACATTTGGGGATTGTGCATTTTGAGCGCTGGGCTACACATTTGGGGATTGTGCATTTTGAGTGGTGGGCTACGCATTTGGGGATTGTGCATTTTGAGCGGTGGGCTACGCATTTGGGGATTGTGCATTTTGAGCGGTGGGCTACGCATTTGGGGATTGTGCATTTTGAGCGGTGGGCTACGCATTTGGGGATTGTGCATTTTGAGTTGTGGGCTACATATTTGGGGATTGTGCATTTTGAGTTGTGGGCTACATATTTGGGGATTGTGCATTTTGAGAGGTGGGCTACACATTTGGGGATTGTGCATTTTGAGCGCTGGGCTACACATTTGGGGATTGTGCATTTTGAGAGGTGGGCTACACATTTGGGGATTGTGCATTTTGAGAGGTGGGCTACATATTTGGGGATTGTGCATTTTGAGCGCTGGGCTACACATTTGGGGATTGTGCATTTTGAGCTGTGGGCTACATATTTGGGGATTGTGCATTTTGAGCGGTGGGCTACACATTTGGGGACTGGACATTTTGAGTGGTGGGCTACACATTTGGGGACTGGACATTTTGAGTGGTGGGCTACACATTTGGGGATTGGGCATTTTGAGCGGTGGTATTTATTTTGGGCACAGGTTTTTGATCAAGAGACCGTGTTACAATGTTTCAGGGTGAGAAAGAAGGACAATTGTTAAATGAAGCCACGCCCCCCTCATTGAAGAATGGATAGAGGATGGGTTGTAACAGTTACAAAAATATAAAGACTTTGAAAAGGCAAATTAATCATTTATTGGTGCAGATCTGCATGTTACACCTCAAAGTGGGACAACTGAGAATAACGAGGGACAAGGGGACATGGATTCAATAGAGGGACAGTCCCTCCAAATCAGGGATGTTGCAACCATACAGTATATGAAAATCAGTGGTAAACACGGCATGGCGCGTTTGGAAAAATCTCCTAGTAATGCCAAATAGCACATGGCTGGACATGTTTTGCACTGAAGATCTAGGAATAAGACACAGACGGACTTCCCAATAATGTCTTTCATGCAGCCCTCAGGGGTGGGGGATACCCAAGGTGTATCTCCTTGCCAAAAAGCATTCCTTGTATGCATCCTGTACTTACTTGGTGGAATTAAAGTATCTATCTATCTATCTATCTATCTATCTATCTATCTATCAATATCTTATCTATCTATGAGTGGACAGTGTAGCCAGGCAGTGGGAAAAGCAAGCAGAATGCTTGCCTGCATAGCTCGAGGCATCACCAGTAGGAAGAAGGAGGTTGGGATGCCGCTGTATAGAGCCCTGGTGAGGCCACAGCTAGAATACTGTGTGCAGTTCTGGAGACCTTACCTGCAAAAAGACATTATTCAAACAGAACGGGTCCAAAGGCCGGCAACAAAAATGGTGGAAGGACTTAAACTTAAAACTTATCAGGAAAAACGTAAAGAACTTAATGTGTACTGTCTGGAGGAAAGAAGGGAGAGGGGGGGCATGATTGAGACCTTTATATATGTGAAAGGATTGAATAAGGTTCAGGAGGGAAGTGTTTTTAAAAAGAAACTTAGTGATAGAACAAGGGGCCCAACCTGAAGCTAGTCGGGGAGAAGATCAGGAGCAACGTAAAATATTATTTTACAGAAAAAGTAGTCGATGCTGGGAACAAACTTGGTAGGCGAATAAAAAACAGAGGTAGTTGAAAAATCGTCAGTCACTGAATTTAAAAATGCCTGGGATAAGCTAAGATAAAGAGAACATACAGTATATACATAAGGGCAGACTAGATGGACCGTATGGTCTCCTTCTGCGGCCAACCTTGTTTCTATCAATATTCTATCTATCTATCTATCTATCTATCTATCTATCTATCTATCTATTATTATTATTATTATTATTGTTTATTTATATAGCGCCATCAACTTCCGTAGCGCTTAACAAGTTAAGAATACAGACAAGGTAAAACATATAGCACAGAGAACAATACAAAATTAGATGCCACAGGTTAAAACCAAGTGTTGTGAGCACAGGAGACAATAGGGAGGAGAGCCCGGCCCTTGCGAGCTTACAGACTAAAGGAGACAAAGGGGGCGGGGTCACAAGTGGTAGAGCTCGAGTATGGCTGCATGTGCCATTGAAGGTTATAGGAGTTGCTTACGCCAGGTCATATGCTTGTCTGAAGAAGTGAGTTTTGAGGGCGCTTTTAAAGGCTTGGAGTGATGGAGAGTGGCGGATCGAGCGGGGGAGTGCATTCCAGAGAAGTGGGGAGGCACGGGAGAAGTCTTGAAAGCGGGAGTGCGAGGAGGTAACCAAGGAAGAGGACAGGAGAATGTCAGAGGCGGAGCGGAGGTTGCTCTTTGGTTGGTAATGCTGGATCAGAGATGAAATGTAGGAAGGGGCCTGGTTAGAGAGAGCTTTGTAGGTTAGCACTAGAAGTTTGAACTGAACTCTATGGGAGACAGGTAACCAGTGGAGGGATTGACAGAGGAGAGTAGCACTGGAGAAGCGAGAGGAGAGATGGATGAGGCGAGCAGCAGAGTTTAGGATAGATTGGAGGGGAGCCAGCATGTGGGCAAACCACAGAGGAGGGTTTTGCAGTAGTCCAGCCGGGATATGACCAGGGCGTGTACTAGCATTTTAGTGGTGGGATAGATATCTATCTATCCCATATCTATCTATCTATCTATCTATCTATCTATCTATCTATCTATCTATCTCATATCTATCTATCTATCTATCTATCTATCTATCTATCTATCTATCTCATATCTATCTATCTATCTATCTATCTATCTATCTATCTATCTATCTATGTATCTATTATCTATCTATCTATCTATCTATCTATCTATCTATCTAGCTATCTATGTTCTATCTATCTATCACATACACTTTGAACAAAATGGGTGCTGGTCTATACCACTTGCTGATGCATATACAAGCTCATAAAATGTGCTCATCGGTAATAATATCTGGCCCTACAGCATGTCAGCCAGTCTTGCAGGGTCTATCCAGGCAGATAAAAAAAAACTTTCTTATATTTTGCACCTTGCAGCACTTCCCTCCTTCTCTCTCATTAGGTATCGAGATCACTGGCAGCATATAGGACCAATGGCTGCCTCTGCGTACCTCACAGTGACTCAAAGCATTTCCACTCCATTCACTCCAATGAAGCAGGTGTAACATCTGCCCCCCCCCCCCCCCCCCTTAATTGCAAGGAATGGAGTGACCATTCACTGACGTGGCGGGGGAACCTGGTCTTTGACCCCCTATGCCTGCCAGTGCGTAGGCCGGCCATTGACTGCACAGGAATCTCACTACCCTCTTTTTTATACAGGAGAGGCACATCAGGGGAAATAGGTTTAGCATACCTCCCAAGTGCCCCTGATTTGAAGGGACTATCCCTCTTTTGAGTCTGTGTCCACCTGCCCCTTGTTGTTCTCCTTTGCCCCTCTTTGAGGTGTAACATGCAGATCTGCATCAATAATTCATTTGCCTATTTAAAGTGTTTATATCATTTTAACTGTTATCTCCTATCTATCCCTCAATGAGGGTCGTTGCCTAATTTAACAAATATCCCTGAAAAGTTGGTAGGTATGGGTTTAGTATGCCTTTTGGTTTTAGTTTCTGGGAAGTCCCTGTTAATTGCAAAAAAAGTCTTAAATATAATTGTGTGAGTCCAGGAGGACATCTTGCTTTATCCCTTTCGAGCCACTGGGTGCCACCAAGGACTAAGCCCTGTTTTCACAGAAGAGCCTAATCTGTAGAGATAATGATCCTGATCACGTTTCACTCTATTTGGGATGTTTGTCACCTTCCTTCTTATTAATCTGACAGCTTTCAACTATGGCGGACTCGGGTTTTCCCTTTTCATAGAGGGACATCTTCAGTCAATTAGAGGCCTTTGTGGAGCAACATGGACTCATGAAGATTAGAGATGATAGAATTAAATTGGATATAAATTTTGTCCTGAATTTCCTGAAAATTTTGGTCCAAAACAAATCTGGAACTTTAGGGATTTGTTTCATAGTTTTTGATTAAAGTGGTCCAAAACCCTATGATTTTGACTATCTTGGGGTTTGGTCCTTGCCCCCAGGGCACCCCGATCGGGGGCGCCCCACTGTGTGAAACCTCCCAGGTCGCCGAAACAAACTCACCTCCCTGGTCCTACGGTGCATGCATGGCCGCTTGTCCAATCAGCGCGCCCAGATCCACTGACATCCCTTCATCTAAGCCTTCGTCTCTGAGCACATTGGCGAGCGCATCCATCGCTTCCCTCTAACAGGGAGCGTGCCCGCGCCGGCCATTCACAAATGCCTGGTGCGGGCAATCGCCCTGTTACAGGGATAGGGGGGGTGCGGCTGGGGCCTGCGCATGCGCCGTTGGACCAGAAGACAAGGTAAGTGTATAGGGCGACCTTGGGGGGTTTCACACAGCCAGGGGGAGGGAATCTATCGGCTTGGGAATTTAGAAGAATGGGTTTTGCCGTGGGTTTTAGTCCACTTTAAGGGACCTTTTCAGGTCCCCCAACGGATGGAGTTCCATGAGTAAAAGGGAAATATCTTATCATTCTGGGGAGGGTGGTTTAGGTTGCCACAGACCAGGACCATCCCTGGCACATTTTATATATAATATAACATATAATATGACAATCACTTGATTAATATCTTAAACTTAAAATAGTTGCAGAGTGTGAGTGCTGGGTGCATCAGAATCATAATCCATTAGTGGTATAACAGGAACTGGCTTTACTGGAACATGAATGCAATAAGAGAAGGTCACCTTACATGGTGCATAACAGACGAGAAATAGGAAGTACCATAGAGCAACTGAATGCACAGGAAATACAACATATCAAAAAAATGCAGAGAAACTACAGGAAATAGGAAGTACAATAAAGCAACGGAATGCACAGTTGCCCTGGTGAGGCCACAGCTAGAATACTGTGTGCAGTTCTGGAGACCTTACCTGCAAAAAGACATTATTCAAATAGAACGGGTCCAAAGGCCGGCAACAAAAATGGTGGAAGGACTTAAACTTAAAACTTATCAGGAGAGACTTAAAGAACTTAATTTGTACAGTCTGGAGGAAAGAAGGGAGAGGGGGGACATGATGGAGACCTTTATATATGTGAAAGGATTGAATAAGGTTCAGAAGGGAAGTGTTTTTAATAAGAAACTTAATGATAGAACAAGGGGGCCCAACCTGAAGCTAGTCGGGGGGAAGATCAGGAGCAATGTTAGAAAATATTATTTTACAGAAAGAGTAGTAGATGCTTGGAACAAACTTCCAGCAGAGGTAGTTGAAAAATCACCAGTCACTGAATTTAAACATGCCTGGGATAAGCACACATCTATCCTAAGATAAAGAGAACATACGGTTACATAAGGGCAGACTAGATGGAGCGTATGGTCTCCTTCTGCCGTCAGCCTTCTATGTTTCTATGTTTCACAGGAAATACAACACATCAGAAAAATTCATAGAAACTACACTTAAGCATTGGTCACAGCGCCATCTAGTATCATAACTTGTCATAGCTGTAAACTGCAGTAAATCTAGCAAAAATCACTCCAGCATAGACTAAGCTAGAAGTCTGTTGTATCTCCATCAATAATAATTCTTATAAAGTGGCAATCTTCGGGGGCATATGACAATTATTGTATGCCAATATCATGAGAATTATTGTATGCCAGTTAATGCTACAGTTATTGTGAGAGCTTGTGCTTGATTAATCAGTATTGGAAACAGAATAACATGGCGATCGATGTAAGATTAATTTAATGTAGTCCCCAAAATGCACCACTGGACTTGCAATGTGTATGGGAGGGGATTGCCACACTATCGCACTTTGATGCTTTTAAGGCGGATGAAAACCCAGCATGCCTTATGTGCCCATAGGGAATAATAGGCACATATTTCTGTGCACCTCACACACCCATCTACAGGCTGAAACCCAGGGGTGTGGCACCCAACCCCAAATACCAGAGCTGCGGGTGAGTGACTGCTGCTGTGGGACTAGATGATGGTGATCAGGGGAATATCAGCCAATCAGTGGCATGGGCTTCTATTTATATTTGCTAAAGGTTATAGCAAAGATGATTGGAGAGCAAGCTGCTGGCTGCTTCCCTGTTTCTCCATGTATCTGTTCCAGTAACTTAGAAAAACCTGGTGTGAGTACATGCCTCAGCTGGAGATTTGCACCTGCAGGCCACCAATGGGATCGCCAGCGAGGTGCGTATACCAGGTTTCTGTAAACTGCTACCGCAAAAATGACTATAGTTCTGCAGCACTATATAGCAGCGGGGCAGTGCCACCCAGGTTGCCCTGCTGCACATCACCACTGTTAAAACAAGAAACTGGGTTCCAGGATACTTACCGCTTCCAGGCCTCCTCTGCGCCCGACGTGGTGCAGCCCATCAACCTCCAGGGTCAGCGGCAGCGAGCACAGATAGGCTCAGCTGCTGGCCGCGCTGACAGGCTGCTCGCGGACACGTGGGAGCGTCCTGGAGGCTGATGGGCTGCGCCGCAACAGCCGCAGAAGAAACACGGAAGAGGTGAGTATCTGGACGTGTGGCTTTTTGTTTTAAAGGTGGCGATTCCCTGGCCAAATGATTCCCTCCCCCCCGGGCATCCAGAATTGGGATGTCCCGCTGTATGAAACCCCCCAGGTCGTCCATAAACACACCTTCTTTCCTGGTGCTTCTTTCCTGCTCGTACGCATGCACAAGCAGTAGCCACATTCCCGCTATCCCTCTAGCAGGGCAACGCGCTGATTGGACCAGCGGCCACGCATGTGTCATAGGTCCGGGAAGAGGTGAGTTTATTTGGGCGACCGGGGATGTTCACCCAGTGGGGCACCCCCGATTAGGGTCCCAGGATAGTCAAAATCCTGGGTTTTGGTCCACTTTAAAGTAAGGATTTTGGTGGGCTGTCACTATGCACCCATTACCTAGGAAATAGATGTGGGACCACTTTAAAGTGGATGGCTGTTTTTGATGGCCCTGGATTCTAAAAGACTCCAAGGCCGGCTGAGTAACTCCCCCCGGGAATCCCTATTTTGGGGCGGCCGCCGATCACTTGCACTCACCTTTCCGATCTATCCCACGCCACATTCCTGTTAGAGGGTCGATGGGGGATGTGCTCGCCGGGCACGCTCGGGTCTGCTCGCTTCGATGATTCCTCTGATGAAGGGGTGGGAGTGGATCCATGCACGCTGATTGCACAAGAGATTGGGTGAGAAAGTGAACTTTTGCTAGACTAGCTAGCGGGACGGTGTAGGCATGTAACGTGTGTATGGTAGTGGTTGTGATATGAGGTGTTGGTGCACGTGCATGGGGGGCCCCCAAGTCTTAATGTCACAACGTTGTGATTTTTTTATCTTTTGTGTACTTTTTGTGCTTGATGGGTTGGTGCAATAATTTTTTCAATAAAGCTATTTTTGTACTTAGCACTTTCCCCAGTTCCTATTTGTTTCCATTGAGACAGTGCCCACCATTAACCAAGTGTGTAGTTCTCATGGTGGTATTTTCCGGAGTCTCCCTGTGTTTTAACATTTTTTCCAGCATTCCAGGGACTCTTGATTCCCTCCCCTGGGGCATCCAGATTTGGGATGCCCCGCTATGTGAAACCCCCCCCAGGCCCCCCGTAAACTCACCTTCTCCGCCGCTCCAACGGCTCATGCGCCAGCAGTGGCTGCTCCCCGCTATCCCATTAGCAGGGCCCACACCAGGCATTTGTGAACAGCCGGCGCTGGCACGCTCCCTGTTAGAGGGTCGAGGGGGATGTGCTCGCCGGGCACGCTCGGGTCTGCTTGTGTCGATGATTCCTATGATGAAGGGGTGGGAGTGGATCCATGCACGCTGATTGCACAAGAGATTGGGTGACCAGGGGGGTTTGACACAGCGGGGCATCCCCTATCAGGGAGCCCCGAGGGCAAGGACCAAAACCCGGATTGTGAAAATACTAGGTTTTGGTCCACTTTAAACATGGACCAACAGCCTTACAATCAACAGTGATTTACATTTAACCCTTTGTGAACTGGTATGGGGTCCTTCCAGATTCTATACCAGCTCACAGAAAAGTGCCAGCAAGCAGGTGACCCCCGGCCACATTACCTGCATCCCCAAAGCCCAGGGGGGGTGCAGAAGAGCCCATATGGGCTATGCTGGCTGGTAGCATTGGTAGCCTATAGGGTCAGGCTGGTTTTACTGGGAAGAGGGGACCCCATGCCTTTATTTTTTACATTTTTTATGGGTTTAAAAAATTTAAACAAGCATGGCCCCTCCCCCTGGAGAGGGAGCGCACACCATTTTAAAAAAAATTAAGGGTTTAACCCTTAATAGTTGTATTCTGTTCTGTATTCTAAAAATTTCATAAAGTGCACTTTTCAGTGTCTCCTGGGTAGGAACGGGTGCCTACCAATACATATGTGGTACCATTGTAATTGGGAGGAAGGGGGCTTTTACCTGCAATATGATTTTCTTGAAAAACTTACATTTTCTTATTTAAAAAATGCTACAAAATTTAAAAAATAGATTTTTTAAATTTGATTTCCACATATTTCACCCATAAATATTAAGGATAGACTAATAACATTTTGAGTTAAAGTCCAAACTGCTAATAAAAACAATATATACCTCTCTGGAAATTCCTGCAAGAATCACAGTTAAACATATATAGCGCAACATGGTGAAAAATGGCCTGGCAATAAAGGGTGACAAAATCTCTAGGTAGGAATGGAGAGAAAATGGTTAAAGAATCCCAGTGAACTACAGGTCTAAAAATATGCTTCACAATCTCCCCTTCTATGGGCAGGGCAGTTTCCATGCAAAATAGCGCTCACTCCTCACCCCTCCTAAGGTGCTACAGCAGTCCCATACCCATATATTGGTTGCTTGCTATGACTGAGCCCAATATGGGGGGGGGGTGAAGGGCCTGTTTTATGGCCTGCAACTAACAGTGGCTCTGAATTATCTGCAGAAAACAAGATAACTGGGATAAAGACGCCCCTCCCCCCCCCCCCCCCCCCCCATGGCTTTGGCGCCCAGGGTGCGTGCTGCTCGGGAACTTCTGCTTTGCCATTCTGGGTGTAGTCGCCTATCCGGTCCAACAGAAAACAGTTCCCTGCATTGAGCTGCCAGCGGCTGTGCTTGGTGGCTTATGTGCAGTGACAGCTCTGCACCCATCACTGTAGCGTTGCTGGCGGCGGGTTTTCTTCTCTAGACTCCCCGTCTTGCCCCGTGGTGGCCGCAGTGTTGCAAAAACAAAAAAATCTTGCCCAGACATGGGGGGAGCACTGCCGCCAATAGCTTTGTTTCTGGTCCCGCGGCCCATCAGAACAAAGACTGAAATACCTCCTGGACCAGACCATAACCCAAAGGTTGGTGGAGGCCCCATTTGCAGGGCAAGTGGTGGAGGCCCCATGACTCGCGCCCCATTGCGCCCCCCTCATAATCCGGCCCTGATGTCACCTAGGCAAAACTATCTTAGGCATACTACCGTGTCTGCTGTGCTGGGCTTTGATGACCAATAATGGATCAGAGCAGCTAGGTGCAGCTCAGGGTCTAATTGTACCTCCTTTACTATGTCAAGGGGGCCTCCACCACAACATTGTGGTCATTGAGAGGTCGAGGCAGGAAAGATGCCAGTGGTGGTATGTCTGCATCAATAAAACAGTTAACATCAGACTCACAGTGAAGGTAGGAAGGGGCTTCTGTTTAAAGCCCTGGTATTGGATTCCCCTGGACATCAGATCAGCCCAGGGCAGCAATGATGAGGCCAGAACTGGCAGCAGTGGGGCCCGCTTGGCCCGAGAAAGCCCTTTTCTAGCCTGTGGTGCATTGCAGTGTGCAATGAATGTGAACTCCGCAAGGAGGAAGACAAATGTTGGTAACTTGTTCCTTCTCACCACCATAGAGGGAGTCCCAGAAATAAGCTACCAGCATCTCTTCAGCCAGAGCGAGGAGGCCCGGAGCAGCGGTGGCAAAGATTTAAACCAAGGAGGAGGAGGTTTGCTAGCTAGGGCAGCAGGATTCCCCAGATCGGCACAGATTGAGCGACAGATGGCAGGTGGCACCATAGCCAGGGGCCTCGTGCACAGTTGTGGAACTAATTTAAGAAATTTTAATTTAAGAAATTAAATTTTTAAGACAATATTGTGGGAGCGCAAGTGAACCTAGAGATTTGGACACAGAAGGGCATTGTCCATTCATGGCATAGGGAATTGGGCATCCAATTTCTACTCCCTGTGGCATCCCAAATAAGGATGCCCCACAGTGTGAAACCCCATTGAATTGCCGCACCCACTCACCTAACCATCTGCAGGTCAGGGCCTCGCCATACCTTTATCTGGATGCATACCCGGGGAAGACATTTGTGATGGCCAGCCCGGGCATGCCCCCAGCTAATGGAGAGCGGGGATGCAACTCTGTACCATTCAGCTCATTAGCTGCTGTGATGTCACAGCATCTTCCATAACTGAATGGAGCTGATTCTGCAGCAGCTGGCTCACGTAAGTGTACCATGGCTTCCTATCTGCTGCACACTTTGGATTGTGTTAAATTGCACCCCTCACTTGCCGCAGCCCATCCACCTGCCGAGTCCCTTTATTTATAAATGTTTTAAAACAAAAAAGTTGCCACTGATCTGACCCTGCCTCTGGCCTCCCCCCCCCCCCCCCGGCAGGTGAGGACCCCATGCATTTGCATGGTATGCTTGGTGGTTAAGCATGTCACTGACCATGGCAGGTGTGTTCAGATGGGCTGGTGGTGGTTTGCACTGGTCTATTACTTTAATGGGGAAAAATGAAGGTTTCAGGGGATTCTACCAGATTTACTTTCCGGGGGCCCCTATCACACTAAATATGTCTCCAACTGCACCTATGGAAAGCAGCGCTATATCCAGATACATTTTAGCCCTGTTTTACACTCTCCAGCTTCACACTGTTTCTCCTGCCAACAACTGCACTTTGTATATTAAAGACGTAGGCGGGGACCTGCCGAGTTCACGAACTCTGACTCCTGTCTGACTTCCAGGTGGAATCTGAACAAAGATCGAGACCCACAAACAGTTTCCTGACTTGTAATATCTCTGCAATCAACAAGTTGGAGATTCATGTGCTATCTGGGATAGGAAGATTAGATAATAACTTGGAACGAGCAACAGAAGTCAGTTATTTTGAACATTGGAGAATTACAGAGTAACGAGAGACGATGAACTGCTCCATTATGGAAAGACTATTACAATGCCTCCATGATTTGTGAGGTCTGACTCCAGCCTCTGCTGGTATATGATACCCAGCTTTATATCACTGAAGGTTCAGTCAGGTCATAGTACAGGAGATCTGTAATAATAACCGTCATTTATTGGCTCTCATAAAGTAAACTAGTTTTTTTGAGAGGGACTCAAATTTGGACATGGACAGGCTAATTCATCACTAGCGCCAGGTATCGGCAGATGAACGTCTGTACAGAGGCGCTAAGAGCACCTGCTAGTAGACGCTGTGATCGGCTATCGAGCACCTCATTCGATTCAGTAACCTGGCCGGCATTGATGAATGTGATGTATGTTGGTCGCTCTAACACCAGTTCAGCGTTGCAGGGAGCGAAAGGTAGCGCCAGCTCAGTGCAATAGACTCTCATCGACTCACACCATATTCAACAAAAAAACAGACTCACAGAGCGTCGGCGCTCTGGATCTGGCGGCTGAATCACAGAGCGCCAGACGCTGTGTGATTAAAGTCTGTTTCTGAACACATATCCACCAGTAACAAAGCAAAAACATATGGAATGACATTGTTGGAACATTGTGCCATTAATACTTTAGTGCCAGACCTGTAATGACAATTCTGCATAAAATTGTAAAAAAATCTAAATATTTCCAAAAATGTATAATTCCAGGCCAGGAGAGATCTAATAATTATTTGAGAGTAAAAAAAAAAATGGGATAAGGAAAGGGATTAGAAAGAACGTCCATTAAAATGTATGGGAGAGCGAACGGAAGCTAGAGCGCCGGCGCTATACGCTGAGCCATCTGTAATGATGAATCGTATGCTACATGGCGCTGTTAGAGTCGCTCAGCGGAATCTCTCTCATAAATGTGATTTTGCCTACAGCGCCCAGCGTTCACCAGACGCTGCCTGCCGCTATGAGGCACTACCTGGCGCTAGAGCTTCATGAATGAACGCCTTAGAACTGACCCCATTAAACTGACCGCTATACATAGTTGATTTGGGGGTGGAGCTAATTTGCCAACTTTTCAGGAACAAATATCTGAAGCATTCTATGCTACGCATCTGTGTGGATTGTAAGTAGGTGTACCCCCCCTCCAGACATACGTTTAAGGGTCATTCCACTTTCAATGGCGTTTCCAAAAGTTTCCATTATTGTGTGCCAAAATGATGTGCTTAAGGTGCTGCGCTTAACTGTTCTATTTTTTAATTTGTTTGCAACTCTGTTATAAAAGAAACAGTTTTCTATAGTAATAATGTGTTTACTATAGCAACCAAACACAAGCAGGATGCCCCGTTGTGTGAAACCTCCCAGGTCGCTCCATTCACTTACCTTACTTTCCGGTCCAACAGCCCATGCGCAAGCCACGCCCGCATTCCCGCTATCCCTCTAGCAGGGCACCTTAGGACCGGGAAGAGGTGAGTTGCGCTCGGCAATCTGGGGGGGACATTTCAGGGTGGGAAAGTGGGACAATTGATAAATTAGGCCACACCCCCTCATTGAGGGATGGATAGGAGATAGGGTGTAACAGTTACAACACTATAAACACTTTGAATAGGCAAATGAATCATTTATTGCTGCAGATCTGCACGTTACACCTCAAAGAGGGACAAATGAGAACAATGAGGCACAAGAGGACATGGACTCACAAGAGGGACAGTCCCTCCAAATCAGGGACAGTTGGGAGTTATGATTCAGGTATCCCAAGTCTTTATTTTATTCTTCTGTCTTCAGGTCGGATGAAACGCAATCTGGACCTCATTATGTAAATGATCCTTTTTGTTGCGCGGGTCAGGTTATGCGAGGTGCTGGATGTCTTGGTACTGGATACTGAGATCCCTATTCATTATGTGGAAGTGATAGTTTGCTGTATCCAACTTGTCAGGACAAAGGTTAACACGCCGACATCCATCATTTATGGCCTTGCCTGTAGAAGAGCGCCGCCCTACACCTCTCTGGAAATGTAGCCCTCCGAGAGAGCCCACCGGAAACCTTTGTTTCTGTTATTTGTATCTGTATTTGTACCAATCACGGCATTCCCCCCAGCCAATCCCGTTAGCTCCCATCATCAGACTCTTCTCTTGTTTTTCCCTTTGGTGCTGCGCTAGTAAGGACTGAATACCCGTGTTTGACCCCGGCTTACCCGACATCACCCATTCTTGCCTCGGGTTCATCCGCCTTCATCCCTGTAAGTTCACATCCTTTGTGCTACGAAGTCCTGGGGGCAACCGTGTCCGGCGAGGCGTGTAAAGCGCCCCTGCAAACGGGGGCTTGGCTATAGGTGAAGCTAGCAGCAGAGATTGGGGGTTGCTGACTTACCTAGAAGGCGGGTGTCCCACGGGGCTTGACAGCCACTTCCTGCTTCACACTCTGCATAGGTTAAAGCACGTCTTGTAAACAACTTTATGTAGCCAGCTTTATGTAGTCAGCTTTCAGTTCTTTTTTTAGGGATTCTCCTCCATTCCGTTCCATGAGATTCCTTGCTGGTCTTGCATGCGTTACTATTTTGAGGTCTTTCCACAGATTTTCAATGATGTTCAGAACAGGAACCTTTGAGGCCCTTTCAGCCGGGGCCCTTTGAGGTAGTCTTGTGTGGATTTTGAGATCTATTTAGGATCATTAGCTATTTTTAGAAGCCGTCCTCTTCTCAACTTCTCAACTTCAGGTTTTTTACAGTTGGCGTTAAAGCGGAACAAAGCCCAGGATTCTGACTTTTCTGGGTTTTGATCCTTTCCCCTGGGGTATCCTGATTTGGGATGCCACAACGTTTGAAACCCTCCCAAATCGCCCATACAAACTCACCTTACCCCGGTCCTACGGCACATGTATGGCTCTCGGCCAATCATAACCATCAATCAACCAATCATGTTGTCAATGTTCGCCAATGTCTCTTGTTTAGGGCAATCGAGAGTGAGAAGGGCCACATCCTCAGCAGCCAAGCCACTCAGATAGGTTGTGGGGGGGGGGGGGGTGCACACAGCCCAAAGATGCTGGGGATGTAGCGGCTATCACTCTCCATTATTTACAGTGCCAAGGGAGCAGCGAAAGGGGTGAGTTTTGCCAAGCCCTGGAGCGTGGGGGGGTGGATTCATATTGCAGGGAATCCCAAGTTGGCTTGGGATCTTTTACACTCCAGGGTGGGCCGTGTTGGGTTTTGTTTCACTTTAAAGTGGAGCAAAAGTCCATCCTGGGTTTTGGTCCTTGCCCCTGAGGGCAACTCGATCAAGGATGCCCTACTATGTTAAACCCCACAGGTCGCCTGAACAAACTCACCTCTTCTCGGTCCTACGACGCATGCCCGGCCACTCATCCAGTCAGCGTGCTTGGATCCTCTCTCGCTCCTTCGTCCAGGAGCTCATCTAATCCGAGTGGATCCGAGTGCGCTTGTGGCCGCATCCCCCGCTACAGGGAGCGTTTTTGAGGCGGCCATTCACAAATGCCTGGCGCGGGCACACATGCCAGGCATTTGTGAATGGCCGGGGGGTCTGTTTTCCTGAGTGAAAATCCAGGGACTGTGTTTTAATTGACCCTCTCCTACCAGATAATCCCAAATTCTCCATGCAGACTTGGACTGTAAGGGACTCTCACACGCAGCAGGCATTTGTAAAGGAGGATAGTGGGGATGGGGCTGCTGCTTGTGCATGCCCACTGGACCAGGAAAGAAGGTGGGTTTATGAGCGACCTGGGGGGTTTCACACAGCGGGGAGGGAATCAATTGAATCTCTGTGGGTTTTGGTCCATGGTTCATCCATCTCGGATACCGGCAAGATCCGGGTATAGTCATCCGGCATGCTACCCGACAGTGCTGGCAAGTGGTATGCCGGCCACCACAATGTTTGAGCTGATATAAGAGTCCCTTGAAAATAAGGACTAAACTCTTAGCACTTTACAGCATCAAGCCCTTTGTGACAATGTTTCCCTTTGTATTTTGCTTTATATTTTATTTTCTAATAATAGGGTTGATTCAGGGCCCGTTTCTTGCCTTTTTTTTGGAGGTCTCGCTACCAAGCGCATAATCACACAAAAATGTAAAATATCAACAAAAGAAGGGGGCGTGGACCAATTGCCACACCTGCCTCACACAAGGAGCACCACAACAATGTAAAAATAAATCTAAATATTTATTCAAAAAGATAAGACATACACAAAACCACTAAACACAACACATCAGACATATTAAACAGATTAAAAACAGCTGGGCCTTCTCCTTATAAATATAATGCACAAATCTGAATCTATAATCCATATAATAAGTGTATAGTTGAACTGAGGGCACCCCAAAAGATTGATAATAGGGCCTTAATAAAAATATTAAAATATTAATATGGGGACCCTCCGTTCAACTATTATACTTATTATATTGATTATTATCTGTTTAATATGTCTTATGTGTTGTGTTTAGTGGTTTTGTGTATGTCTTGGTGTTATCTTTTTGAATAAATATGAGGAGGCCGATTCATTAATAGCGGCAGGTAGCGACAGATGAGCGCCAGTAGCGTTATTTTCACAGCGCACGCTAGTATTCGCTGTGCTTGGCCGTTGTTCGGCTGTTGACAGCGACTCAGTCGGTGTGCGGTAATGTTGAATATTGGGTGAGGAGTCGCTATTTGACAGGTTCCGCGCTGTATGGGAGCGCATGACAGCGAATGGCCATAGCGAATGGCTCCCAGCATATTCATTAACAAATCACGCTCAAAAAATTCTCGCGCTGTAAAATGCTTGTTTAAACCCCAGAGCGCTGGCGGCGATGGGTTCAAAGTAGTTTTTTAACCCCCAAACAACCATACTTTTTGAAAAAAAAACAAACATGTTTTTACAAACATTTTGTAATATGAATACCTATAATCCCTAAAACCTAAAAACCTAAATAATATCAGACCTGTAATATCAATTCTGCACAAATTTATTTATTTATTTTTTTTACCTTAAAAAAAAAATAACATTGCAGAAGTGGTCACAGAATTTTTGACATTTAAAAAAAAAATAAAAAAATTAATAGCAGTTAATTATGAATATTTAAAGATTGCTCCATTGAAATGCATTGGAGAGCGCCAGGTAGCGAGAGGTCATACCTGTCGCTGGCGCTGTGGGGTGAGGCTGGAATAATGATGAATAATTCGCTATCTGGCGCTCTGTCAGTCGCTAAGCAGGATCGGCTTGATAAATGTGTGATTGCGGAGGGGAGCCGGCGTTCTCGTGGCGGTGAGCGTCATTACCGTTCGCTCACCATTCGCTACCTGGCGCTATCCCTTGTTAAATAAGGGCCTTAGATTTATTTTTACATTGTTGTGGTGCTCCTTGTGTGAGGCAGGTGTGCCAATTGGTCCACACCCCCTTCTTTTGTTGATGCATTTGGATTTATAAGTGAACACACCAGACTTGTAAGATAGTGCATTGCCCTTTTGTAAGGTTGCACACAAAAATTAAAACAGAGAAAAATCTCTGCTGAATCAGACAAGGGGGAAAAATTACAGAGAATGGAAATTTTCACACTAAAAATGTTGAGAAAGGGCCTCTGAAATAAACCCTATTGTCTACATTTATCATGGATATTACCTCCAATAAAGAGCAATGAAATAAAAAGGGGCTTTAAAGATAGCTTTGTCACCACGAGCATGTGCAGAGTAACGGCCAGCCTCCGGATCCAAGCGGTGGGGGAACGCAGGCAGCGCTTATGAGGAACAGGTTTGCGCTTTTTCCAGGTTGGGGAGATTTCACGGCACATCAGGAATGAATTTGCAGCTGTTGACAGCAGATCTGTCTAGCCAGCTCCATGTCATCAGGAGAATTTCCACAGCTCTATTAAATGTTTGAAAGCCATGGTGACCGCAGCTTTGTCTGCTTCCGAGCAGTGCGCCGCAGTTTCTACTCCGGATGATCGCTTTTCTGTCTTGGAAACATTGCTCTCGATAAATAACCCGGAGTGGGTCTACAAAAGGTGAAATGACTCGGGGCCGCCCGTGCAGGTGATGCTCGTGTAGAGGCGCGCCATCCGGCAGTATGGACTGTCAGGAGGGATTGTTATCACTTACTGGTTATAAGATTTCCCCATCGCTCACAATGAATTGATGTTGCAGTGTTGCAGAGCTGCCAGCAGCGACCCCCCCATTTACTTCCCCCTGATAATAAATGGAATCAGCTGTGTGTGGAGTGCTGGCAATTTTATTTTCACCACACAATAATTTTCAGTTGTCCCTGAAAAATTACTCCTATACATAGCCCTGATGGGGCCCCATCATGAGCGCCTACCAGCAGCACGCACCCTGGGAACACTCACTGGCTAGGTTTGTGCAGGAGGTGAGTGGCGCTCACACAGCGACAATCGCGGCGTGCGCATGGCAGTGTGAGAAGTGTGCAGTGATGGAGGCGGCGGCACATGCATGATGTTGAGGGAAGAGTTGGCACCTGCATGGCAGTGAGGGAGGCATGTGGCACATACACAGAGGCACGTGCACAGAAGCGAGGAGGAAGGAGGTGCCATGGATGGCTAGGTAAGTATGTACGCTGTCTGGGCATACATTCTGCAGAGGTGGTGGTGGATTGCGCCGGGCCCCCTTGTTTCACGGGGGGCATGTGCCTGCACTGCCTCTATGGTATGTATGCACCCACCCTGCGAACACTCACTGGTCTGTTCTGTGCAGGAGGTGAGCGGTGCTCACACAGTGACAACCGAGGCGTGCACACGGCAGCATGAGAAGTGTGCGATGAGGGAGGCGGTGGCACCTGCATGATGGTGAGGGAAGCGGTGGCACCCACACAGCAGGCATGTGGCACATGCACGGAGGCATGTGCATGGAAGCAAGGATGGGCCATGGATGGCTAGGTAAGTATGTACGCTGGTCGGGCGTACATTTTGCAGAGGTGGTAAAGGTGGCTTGCGCCAGGCCCCCTTGTTCCCCGGGTCTGGGAGCATGTGCCTGCCCTGCCTCTATGGTATGTATGCCCCAGGAACCCCCTGTCCCTCTCAACTATTCCCAAAAATTCATAAAAAAAAAAACAGCGAGTAACAACTGAATTAAAAGGGTCAGTGCAGGAGGCGAGTGACGCTCGCAAAGCGACAATCGAGGCATGCGCATGGCAGCGTGAGAAGCGTGTAGTGAGGGAGGCGGCAGCACGTGCATGATGGCGAGCGAGGTGGTGGCACCCAAATGGCAGCGAGGAAGGTATGTAGAGTACGCACGGAGGCACGCGCATGGAAGCAAGGAGGTGCCATGGACGGCTAGGTAAGTATGTATGCTGGCCGGGCGTATATTCTGCAGAGGTGGTGTGGGCGGCTTGCGCTGGGCCTCCTTGTTCCACAAGCCCGGGGGCATGTGCCTGCCCTGCCTCTATGGTATGTATGCCCCAGGAATCCCCTGTCCCTCTCAATCATTCCAAAATATTAATAAAAAAAAAAAAACAGCGAGTAACAACCGAATTAAATGTGTCTGTGCAGGGGGTGAGTGACGTTCGCACAGCGACAATCGAGGCGTGCACATGGTATCATGAGAAGTGCGTGGTGAGGGAGACGGCGGCATGTGCATGATGGCGAGTGAGGCGGTGGCATCCACACGGCAGCGAGGGAGGTATGTGACGCTTGCATGGAAGCGAGAAGGAAGGAGGTGCATGGATGGCTAGGTAATTATGTACGCTGTCTGGGCATACATTCTGCAGAGGTGGTGTTGGTGGCTTGCGCCGGACCCCCTTGTTCCACGGCCCTGGTGGCATGTGCCTGCATTGCCTCTATGGTATGTATGCACCCACCCTGCGAACACTCATCGGTCGGGTCTGTGCAGGAGGTGAGTGGTGCTCACACAGTGACAATCGAGGCGTGCACACGACAGCGTGAGAAACGTGCGGTGAGGGAGGCGGTGGCACCTGCATGATGGTGAGGGAGATGGTGGCACCCACACAGCAGGCATGTGGCGCATGAATGGAGGCACGTGCATGGAAGCAAGGATGGGCCATGGATGGCTAGGTAAGTATGTACGCTGGTCAGACGTACATTCTGCAGAGGTAGTGTGCGTGGCTTGCGCCGTGCTCCCTTGTTCCACAGCCAAGGAGCATGTGCCTGCATTGCCTCTATGGTACGTATGCCCCAGGAACCCCCTGTCCCTCTCAACCATTCCAAAATATTAATTAAATAAAACAGCAAGTAACAACCATATTAAATGGGTCTGTGCAGGAGGCGAGTGGCACTTGCACAGCGACAATCGAGGTGTGTACATGGCAGCGTGAGAAGCGTGAGGGAGGTGGTGGCACATGCATGATAGCGAGGGAGGCGATGGTACCTACACAGCACCGAGGAAGGTATGTGGAGGCACATGCATGGAAGCAAGGAGGCGCCATGGATGGCTAGGTGAGTATGTACGCCTGCCGGCCATACATTCTGCAGAGGTGGTGTGAGTGGCTTGTGCCGGGCCCCCTTGTTCCACAGGCCCGGGAGCATGTACCTGCACTGCCTCTATGGTATGTATGCCCCTAAAACCCCCTGTCTCTCTCTACCATTCCGAAATATTAATAAAAAAAAAAAACAGTCAGTAACAACTGTATTAAATGTAGAAGGCGCCCCCTAATGTGGAGCTGTCCATGCAGGTGATACTCCCTTAAAAGTGCCCCAATAGGCATTCAGAACTGTCAGATGGGCTTGTGATGGGCTTCGGATCCGGGATGAAGTTAGACTCACTCCAGTTTGCTCCATCCCAGATAGCAGCAAGATCCGGGACAATTTATCCGGATGATTCCACCTGTGAACGGGAATATAGGTGTCATTTGGACCCCTTACCACTTCACAAACTGCTAAAAAAAAAAAAAAAGATCCGTTTTTAAGGATACTATTATTTGCCAGCTGGTCTGGCGACAGGTTGTATGTATTTTCATCCAAGACACTTCCCTGCCTCTCAACTAATAAATCCATCACTTCATCCTGCTGCAGGGTAAACTTGTTACATTGAGATACATTGGTGGTTATAAAAAAAATGTTACAATATTACAATTTACAGCATCAAGCCCTTTGTTACAACGTTTCCCTTTCTATTTTGCTTGGTATTTTATTTTTTAATATTAGGGTTGATTCAGAGCCCCTTTCTCGCGGTTATTTTTTTTTTTAGATCTTGCTACCAAATGAAAATCACACAAAAAACATTTCACACAAAAATTTTGGCAGAAAAAAAGTCTCTGCTGAATCAGACGAGGGGGAAAAATAGCCAAGAACGGAAATTTTCATGCAACAAAATGGTGAGAAAGAGGCTTCTCAACTAATAAATCCATTATTTATCCTGCTGCAGGGTATACTTGTTACATTAAGATACACTGGTGATTAAAAAAAATTGTTACAATGTATCACAATGTACACATACATACATGTAACTTACAGCCAGCTGTGTTTACTTTACAGATGTATCAGCTGAGAGCAGAGAAGTGTCTGAAATGAAAATATATTCAGCAAGACAACAAAAGACCTGGAAAATGCTAGTTGTCCTATAAAATAAAAAAGAAAACTTAGAGGCCGATTCATTAATAGCGGCAGGTAGCGACAGTTGAGCGACTGTAGCAGTATTTTCACAGCGCCCGCTAGTAGTCGCTGTGCTTGGCCGTTGTTCGGTTGTTGACAGCGACTCAGTCGGTGTGCAGTAATGTTGAATACAAGGTTAGGAGTGGCCATAGCGACCGGCTCCCACCATATTCATTAACAAATCACACTCAAAAAATTCTCGCGCTGTGAAATGCATGTTTAAACCCCAGAGCGCTGGCGGCGATGGGTTAAAAGTAGTTTTTTAACCCCCAAACTACCATATTTTTGGAAACCAAAAAAAACTAATGCCCTTATTCATCAAGCGATAGCGCCAGGTAGTGTCTGACGAGCGCCAGGTAGCGGCAGCTAACGGCGACTACCGACTCAAGTACGCCCGCGGCGGTCACAATGACGCATTTATCAAGCAAAATGAGGCTAGCGCCGGCGAGAGCGACGGCTAGCGCGGCATTCATCATGAAGCCGGCTGGACCGAACAGCGCCGCTGCAAATTCCCTCACAGCGCCAGGTATGAGCTGTCGCTCCCTGGCGATGTCCAATGCATTTCAATGGAGCAATCTATAATAATTCATGATTAATTGGTAATAATTTTTTTTTTAATTTTTTTAATGTCAAAAAATCGGAGAACACTTCTGCAATGTTAGGATTTATTTTTAAGTCAAAAAAAAAAAAAAAAAGAATATGTGCAGAATTGATCAAACAGGTCTGAGATTAATGTATTCATATAACAAAATGATTCTAAAAACATGTATAATGTTACATTCAAAAAATATGGTTGTTTAGGGGTTAAAAACTAGTTAATACAGATCGGCGCCAGCGCTCTGGGGTTTAAACAAGGAATGGACAGCGACAGCACATTCGGAGCGTGATTTTTTGATGAATATGAAGCTAGCCGTTCGCTCTGGCCATTCGTTGTCAGGCGCTCACATACAACGCTGGACCTGTGAAACAGCGACCCCCCAGCCCGTATTCAACATTACCGCACACCGACTGAGTCGCTGTCATCAAGCTAACGCCGGCCAAGCACAGCGAATACTGGCTGGCGCTGAAAAAATCACGCTACAGTCGCTCATCTGTCGCTACCTGGCGCTATTAATGAATCGGCCTCCCCATTAATATCAGACCTGTAATATCAATTCTGCACAATTTTTTTTTTTACCTTAAAAAAAATATCTAACATTGCAGAAGTGGTCACAGAAATTTTCACATTAAAAAAAAAAAAAAAAAAAACATTAATAACAATGAATTATTTATATTTAAAGATTGTTCCATTGAAATGCATTGGAGAGCGCCAGGTAGCGAGAGGTCATACCTGTCGCTGTTCAAGGTCGGACACTGGCGCTGTGGGCTGAGGCTGGAATAATGATGAATGAGTGGCTATCTGGCGCTATCTCAGTCGCTAAGCAGGATTGGCTTGATAAATGTGTGATTGCGTTGGGGAGCCGGCGTTCTCGTGGCGGGGCCCATCATTACCGGTCGCTCACCAGTCGCTACCTGTCGCTATTCCTTCATAAATAAGGGCCTTAATTTGTCTCCTGCTGTGTGGCACCCTATCTGCAGATCCGCCAGGTCGGGGGCTCCCTCCTAGTCCGGCAGTGCCAGTCTGCTGCTGGCAGGGAGCTGCTGTTACAACCTCCTCTCTGGCATATGTAGCGAGGGACACACAGTCCCCCACCTCCTTCCTTGGAGTCCTACTAAGTTGATGCAGGGCCACCTGGCAGGGAGGGTTATATACTACAGAGGAATCTCCCCATGTGACTAATGACATCACTGGAGGGAAGGGACATGGAGGAGGGTCCTGTTTGTGAACTGGTATGGTGCTGGAGCTATTGTGTCCAGCATTGGGGATACTGGGAACTTCCGGCTCACCACTGGACTGGCTATCAATGAAACCATATTCAACTTAGTTTATGGAGTTCTATGTGTATGCAATAAGCCATATAATTATAACACCCCAAATAAACTTGTTATAGATCCAAATGCAGAATACCAAAAAATATACACAAGCACATGCACATACACATTGCCGGAGCATCCTGATTTGGGAGCTGAGTCCATGCACAAATGCCCCATTTAATCAGGGATTAGGTAAGGTATTACTGGAGACTCGGGAGGGGGGCAGGTTCACACAGTGGGGCATCCCAAATCGGGAGAGGAAATTAGGCCGCCCTGGAGTCTTATAGGTTCCAGGTGCGTCCAAGATTGCTTTTAGCCCACTTTAAAGCAGAACGCAACCTGGGAATTTGACTTTCCTAGGTTTTGTTCTGTTCTCATGGGGTATCCTGAATTTGGATGCCCCGTTATGTAAAACCCCCAGAACGTTGCTTTTCACTCACCTCTTCCTTTTTCCAATGGCACATGCATGGTCTCTCGCCGTGTGCCATGACTATATCATTCGTAAAATGGCTCTCATTGACTAGAATGGGGCGCGCTTGCTGCTGCATCCCCGGTGGCGTGCACGCACCCTCTTCAGTCTAAATGGCTGGGGTGAGAGTGCAGGCAAGCCGCCGGGTATGCGGGGGATGCAGCATTATTAGCTCTGTGTTCACAACAATAGGGATGATTCATGAATTAATCTTTTTACTCACTTTTCTGAGAGTAAACATTTTTTCTTTTGATTTTATCTATAACAGCACCATATTTAGCTGTGCAATTTCTTTAAACAAATTGCATAGCTAAATGTGAAGCCGGTTTGCAATTATCTAAAGAACTAATGTTAGAACATAAGTAAAATAGTTACTCACAGTCATGAATCAACCGTTTTGCCAAAAGACATAGGCCTTTGTTTATGAAGGAATAGCGACAGGTAGCGACTGGTGAGCGGCCGGTAATGACGGGCCCCGCCACGAGAACGCCGGCTCCCCACCACAATCACACATTTATCAAGCCAATCCTGCTTAGCGACTGAGATAGCGCCATATAGCCACTCATTCATCATTATTCCAGCTTCAGCCCACAGCGCCAGCGTCCGACCTTGAACAGTGACAGGTATGACCTTTCACTACCTGGCGCTCTCCAATGCATTTCAATGGAACAATCTTTAAATATTAATAATTAATTGTTATTAATGTTTGTTTGTTTTTTTTTTTTAAATGTGAAAAATTCTGTGACCACTTCTGCCATTTTAGATGAAAAAAAAATTTACTGATATTAATGTATTCATATTACTAAATTATTTTAAAAACTTTTTTTTTTTTTTGGTTTCCAAAAATATGGTTGTTTGGGGGTTAAAAAACTACTTTTAACCCATCGCCGCCAGCGCTCTGGGGTTTAACATGCATTTTACAGCGCGAGAATTTTTTGAGCATGATTTTTTAATGAATATGGTGGGAGCCGGTCGCTAGGGCCAGTCGCTATCATGCGCTCCCATACAGCGCGGAACCTGTCAAATAACTCCTCACCTAATATTCAACATTACGGCAAACCGACTGAGTCGCTATCAACTACCGAACAACGGCCAAGCACAGCGACTACTAGCGGACGCTCTGAAAATGCCGCTACAGTCGCTCAACTGTCGCTACCTGCCGCTATTAATGAATCGGCCTCCCCGTCACCTGGAGGTTTTACATTCCAGCATTTAGTGTGCACTTGGTGTCTTGCATACCTACCAAGTGTCCCTGATTTGGAGGGACTGTCCCTCTTTTGAGTCCATGCCCCCCTGTTCTCATTTGTCACTCTTTGAGGTATAACATGCAAATCTACATCAATAAATGATTTATTCACCTATTTAAATGTTTCTATTGTTGTAACTATTACACCCTATTTCCTATCCATCCCTCAATGCCTCAATAAGGGGGCGTGGCTTCATTTAAACATTTTCCCTCTTTCCCACTCTAAAAAGTTTGGGAGGTCTTGTGAGATTTATTTCGCTTATTTTTTTCCGGGGGATTAATCCAGATCAATTGTCAAATAGGGATTGATATGATATGTTTGCTTATGAGTGAGTTATCAGATGAATTGTTTTACCGCCTGCCTCCCTGTTATTGTTCTGTGCATGTCTTGTGCTGTATATGTTTTTAATGTGTTATATTGTGTATTTGTCAAATACAATAAATAAAGCCATAACCTGACTCTGAAGTCTTTTAGACTAAAGCCAGGTTACCAGAATTTTACCAGAAGGGTGACAGGGTGGAGGGGGTCATGTACAGTGACACCTGTGTGCAGGGTATGTTGGGGGTCTGCTCATGATGGCAGCATGTGTGTGATGGAGGAGTGGGGGGTAGTTTGGGTTTCTTCGACTGGCGCCAGAGCTGTGGGCTGCGGCACTCTGCAGAGCGCTGTAGGTACCCGAGGGCTTTGCCATGAAGAAGTATACAAAGCACTGACGAGACGTGAGCCTTTCCATCCGTTTCCAGCTACCTTTTTATTTGCAGGGGAATTCTAATCCTTCCTGACGTCACTTCTAGGTTTTTCCAGTCTGGATTCATCCTTTGGGGATGTTGGGATGTGAGGCCTGATTACTAGGCGGCAGCTGGCTGCCTTTCCATAGAGGTGAAGTGCTCACTTGATGCCTAACTCCGCCATAATCATACTATATGATAGACGATGGGCAGGGCGTGGTGATGTATGCCCAATTAATTAATCCTTTTTCTGGCTGGGCCTCTCCTGTGGACATACAAAAGCAGGATTTTCACCCCCCTGCTGGTTTTGGTTCACTGTACAGGGGCATCCCAGTCTGGGGTGTTTCACACATTAACAGGTGAACTTGGAGGTTTCACACATTAGGTCATAGCAGATGAAAGTTACAATTTGCATCAAATGATTCATATCACCCTCCACATTGTACTTAGTACAGTTAAAGTGGACCAACACCCAGGGGGGATCGGCCCCGGAATCTATAAAATTCCCGGACCGATCAGATCCCTCCCCACGGGGCATCCAAAATCGGGATGTCCCGCGGGGTGAAACCCCCCAGGAAGCCCACAATCCTACCTTTTCCACGTTCCAGCGGCGCATGCGCATCCGCCGCCGCCGCCTCCCGCGCGTCCCTCTATCAGGGCACGCTCCCGCGCCGGCCGTTTGTGAATGGCCGGCGCGGGTGGGCTCCCTGTAAGAGGGACGCGCGGGAGGCGGCGGCGGACGCGCTCTGCTTGTCCGCCGGCGGGGATTGGCTGCAGTGGTCACGTGGGAGCGGGGAGAGGTGAGTTTTCGGGGCTTTCTGGGGGGTTTCACACAGCGGGGCACCCCCGATCGAGGTGCCCCACCGAAGTGGACCAAAACCCAGGATAGTCAAAATCCTGGGTGTTGGTCCACTTTAAGGCTGTTAGCCAATTGTGGACGAGCATACCAAGTGTTTCTGATATGTTCCATTGGCGTACTATATTTTTCTCTATATGCCCAGGTAATTATTTTCCAAAGTGTAGCCAAAAACAAATTGCTCCTGATTAATATAAAAAAAATATTTACATAATGATACACTATCATCAGCTTGAACATACACAAAATACAAGGTTAAAATCATTCAGGGGATCAAGCAGATTTATCTCCAGCAAAATGTATCAATGTTGCAGAATGTATCCACTGTCAGTGTGAACACAGTATATAAATATACACATGTAACAAATAGTCTGTGCAGATAATAAATAAGGAGAAAACTGCCTAAAATGTGTCTCTAAACATACTTTGAGTGTCACAAATAAAAAATTCAAAAGGTGACATTAAAGAGGATGTAGTCAGGAGTAAATGTGCCAAGAGGTCACATGATCCTCAAATTATGTTTGTTGTGTATAATGTGAGCACATTAGAGGCACATTTCAGGCAGGTTCTGCTTGTTATCTGCACAGACTATTTGTTACATGTATATATTGAGCGCCACTTTGTTTTGACATCTTTGCGGCACTCCCCAGCGTATTTATGAATTTTTTTCCTCTTTGGTGCTGTATTTTCCGGCGCTGTTTATCATTACAGTTACAAGAAATCACTGCTTGGGACAAAGGGGACAATCCTTACAGTGCATTTTGGCTGCATTTTAGAGGCCGATTCATTAATAGCGCCAGGTAGCGACAGATGAGCGACTGTAGCAGTATTTTCACAGCGCCCGCTAGTAGTCGCTGTGCTTGGCCGTTGTTCGGTTGTTGACAGCGACTCAGTCGGTGTGCTGTAATGTTGAATATTGGGTGAGGAGTCGCTATTTGACAGGTTCCGCGCTGTATGGGAGCACATGATAGCGAATGGCCATAGTGAACGGCTCCCACCATATTCATTAACAAATCACGCTCAAAAAATTCTCGCGCTGTGAAATGCATGTTTAAACCCCAGAGCGCTGGCGGCGATGGGTTAAAAGTAGTTTTTTAACACCCAAACAACCATATTTTTGGAACCAAAAAAAACAAGTTTATAAAAACATTTTGTAATATGAATACATTAATATCAGACCTGTAATATCAATTCTGCACAACTTTTTTTTTTTTTTTTTTTACCTTAAAAAAAATATCTAACATGGCAGAAGTGGTAACAGAAATTTTCACATTTAAAAAAAAAAAAAAAAAAAAAAATATATTAACAATTAATTATCAATATTTAAAGATTGTTCCATTGAAATGCATTGGAGAGCGCCAGGTAGTGAGAGGTCATACCTGTCGCTGTTCAAGGTCGCTCGCTGGCGCTGTGGGGTGAGGCTGGAGTAATGATGAATGATTCGCTATTTGGCGCTCTCTCAGTCGCTAAGCAGGATTGGCTTGATAAATGTGTGATTGTGGTGGGGAGCCGGCGTTCTCGTGGCGGTGACCGTCATTACTGTTCGCTCACCAGTCGCTACCTGGCGCTATCCCTTGTTAAATAAGGGCCTTAGTAGTTGTAATTCAAATTACACATTGTTAAGCAAAAGAAGCCATTAAAATCAATTTTAATAACCCCAAAAAAAACATTTTGGCGACATCTAGGTGCTGCGTTTCCATTATTGACAAGTTCTGTACAAATGAAAATGTTTAATATAATTATAAACACTACAATCCAGTTCTGCCCATTGTGCCTTCTGTGAAGTTGGCTGCAACGGTTCCGTCAAAGAAAGCATTTGCAGTTGCTGTGCCAGCAAGCAGCCGAGAAGCTGGCAAGTCATAACCTATATCACAGCAACTCGCCGGCAGCCTGATGGATAATAGCAGACAGGACACACAAAGGCCAGATGAACGCAGCATATGGCTGGGCCAGGGACAGTGGGCCTCCACTGGACTTTCTGTCCAGGGGCCTAGGACTACACAATCTGACCATGTATATCTAGTATATGACCCTGTAAAGGAGCACAACCAATAGAAAATCCATGAAAAATCTATTGGTGGAGCACCCCCGTTGCCCTGACTGTCCTCCCCGGTGACTGCATGCTCTGTGCCGTTATAGCTGAGTATATATCTCTCTCTTGTATTTTTAGTTGTAAGCTCGCTTTCTCTTGTGTCATTTATGTTTTACTTGGATGGTTACTTTTGGGTGTATTAGCATTTGGATGAATTTTTTGGGTCAATGTATTTGATTACCGGTATATCTAATATTTAATGTAATATATATTATTATATTCTGCACAATATTTTGCACAATGTACATTTCCTTGATTCTATTTATGGTATGTTGAATGATTTTTTGAGGTTTGGGGGTATTGATTGTGGTAAAAATATATTTTTTCTATGCATTTGGGTTTATTTAATAGGGTAGTTCTTGTGCCGGCACAAGGGGGGTTAGGTGTTGATATACACATCTCGGGCTAGGATAGCAGAAGCCTGAACTAGAGAGCAGAAGCCTTAATTAGAGCAGCAGCCTTATACCATACGGGTGATTGTTGAGGACAGAGATAGATATATATATATAACTATTCAGGACAAATAGAGGGGTTATGTTTTAATATGTCATAATTGTTGGTTTTAAATGCGTGTCTTTTATGATTATTCCAATACATTTTTCATGGATTTTCTATTGGTTGTGCTCCTTTATGTGGTCCCTGGGGGATTGAACCTGGGTTCCACTTTGGATTTTGTTGCAAATTATTAGTGAGCACGCCTTTACCCATTATTATTAGTGGTGCACCATTTGTTGTTACAATAGTGTATGACCCTGGTGATCTTGCTGACGAGGAATCTGTGCTACCAGCCCCCAACCCTGACTTTGAGGCCGATTCATTAATAGCGGCAGGTAGCAACAGTTGAGCGACTGTAGCAGTATTTTCAGAGCGCCCGCTAGTAGCCGCTGTGCTTGGCCGTTGTTCAGTTGTTGATAGCGAGTCGGTGTGCGAGTCGGTGTGGAGTAATGTTGAATATGGGGTGACGAGTCGCTATTTGACAGGTTCCGCGCTGTATGGGAGCGCATGATAGCGACTGGTCAGAGCGACCGGCTCCCACCACATTCATCAAAAAATCACGCTCCAAAAATTCTCGCGCTGTGAAATGCATGTTTAAACCCCAGAGCGCTGGCGCCGATGGGTTAAAAGTTTTTTAACCCCCAAACAACCATATTTTTGGAAACCAAAAAAAAAAAGTTTTTAATTACATTTTGTAATATAAATACATTAATATCAGACCTGTAATATTAATTCTGCACAAAGTTTTTTTTTTTTTTTTTTTTTTACCTTAAAAAAAATATCTAACATGGCAGAAGTGGTCACAGAATTTTTCACATTTAAAAAAACAAAAACAAAAAAAAAAAAAACATTATTATGAATTAATTATGAATATTTAAAGATTGTTCCATTGAAATGCATTGGAGAGCGCCAGGTAGCGAGAGGTCATACCTGTCGCTGTTCAAGGTCGGACGCTGGCGCTGTGGGCTGAGGCTGGAATAATGATGAATGAGTGGCTATCTGGCGCTATCTCAGTCGCTAAGCAGGATCGGCTTGATAAATGTGTGATTGTGGTGGGGAGCCGGCGTTCTCGTGGCGGCGCCCATCATTACCGGTCGCTCACCAGGTGCTACCTGTCGCTATCCCTTGTTAAATAAGGGCCTTTGTGTCCATGACCAGGAAGCCCTGTTGCCTGCCTCAACCCTGGCTTGTTTTCTGGTTACTTTTTGGCTTCTTGGATAGTGGCTTTTCACTGTGACCACCGACTGATCTGATCTTTACTCTTCACACATCGAAGTTCTGTCCTAAAGCAGGAAGGGTTAAAGAGAACACCTGGGACAAAATATAGGTCAAAAAACGTTAATAACTGGAATCAGAATACCCCCCCCCCAAAAAAAAATGGAGAACACAGGTTCTCAATAGAATACGCGAAAAGATCTTCACAGAAAACACAGAAGCTGGAGAGATCAAATCACTACGGAGAAACAGTAACGGAAATGTGAGAAACATGGGGGACCATCAGGAACAGTTAAGGGCTTAGCTGGCAAAATGCGCATGGGGCGGGGCCATTTGTGCTTCAAAACAGATTTACCTTGTGGAAAGCACAAATTGGGTTCGCACGTGCGTGCGCTATTTGGTGCGCTTCGCACATGTGCCTAGGGTGCGCACACAGCCATGAATCATGCACCTAGGCTTATTTCCAATAGCTTGTGCTCAGCCTGTTTTTGCGCGCCAACCATGAAACAACCCTATAGTCACCTGGAGCATAGAGATTCACCTAAAACACAGAAGCTGGAGAGACAAAATTGCAGTTGAGAAACAGAAAATAAAGGAGAAATATGGAGGGCCATTGGAACCAGTTAAGGGCTTAGCCAGCCAAATGTGCATGGGGCAGGACCATTTGCGCTTCAAAACAGCAGAATTTCAGAAGCAAGGTGTCTGAAGAGGAATTTTGCACTTGCTCCAGGCCAGGGCCAGAATAAGTGTGGTGGAGGCCCCTGGGCACAAAATCTGATGGCGGCCCCAGATACAGTATTTTTTTTCCTTTAAAATAATAGTCCAGCCAAGTATCTGATTGGTGGTTGTCTGGCACCCGCCTACTTACTGGAACGTCAGATCGAGTCCCTTGTGCCCCCCTTGTGCGGGTGCGTGCTGCTCGGGAACTCCTGCTTTGCCATTCTGGGTGGGGGGTAGTGTAGTCGCCCGGCTGGTTCCCTGCATTGAGCTGCCAGCGGCTGTGCTTGGTGGCTTATGTGCAGTGACAGCTCTGCACCCATCACTGTAGCGTTGCTTTGCTGCTCTAGACTCTCCGTCCTGCCCTGTGGTGGCTTTAGCTGCAGGGTTGCAAAAACAGAAAAGGCTTGCCCAGGTGCACGGGAGCCCCCACTGCCACAAACAGCTTTGTTGCTGGCCCAGCAGCCCATCAGTCCAAAGACTGAAAAGCCTCCAGAACCAGACCATAACCCAAAGGTTGGTGGAGGCCCCCTGTGCAGGGCAAGTGGTGGAGGTCTTGGGGCACGAGGCCCCTGCACCCACATCTTAATCCGGCCCTGCTCCAGGCGTAAGTCATTTGGTGCACTTCGCATGTGCACCATGTAGGCGCATGAAATGCTGAATCATTGGCGTATAGTTTGGGGTTTTGTGGCGCACAACCATGAATCAACCCCTTTGTGTTGTTCTTTCACCTAAAGTATCAATAAACTCCATTTAGGTCCGTGGCTGTACAAATGTTCTGCAGTAAATAGTTAAACTTACCAAGAGAATCTTTGGCCCTTATTTAACAAGGGATAGCGCCAGGTAGCGACTGGTGAGCGAACGGTAATGACGGTCACCGCCACGAGAACGCCGGCTCCCCACCACAATCACACATTTATCAAGCAGATCCTGCTTAGCGACTGACAGAGCGCCAGATAGCGAAGCATTCATCATTATTCCAGCCTCACCCCACAGCGCCAGCGAGCGACCTTGAACAGCGACAAGTATGACCTCTCGCTACCTGGCGCTCTCCAATGCATTTCAATGGAACAATCTTTAAATATTCATAATTAATTGTTATTAATGTTTTTTTTTTTTTTTTTTTTAAATGTCAAAAATTCTGTGACCACTTCTGCAATGTTAGAGATTTTTTTTTTATGGTAAAAAAATAAAAAATAAACATTTGTGCAGAATTGATATTACAGGTCTGATATTAATGTGTTCATATTACAAAATGTTTTTAAAAACTAGTTTTTTTTTGTTTCCAAAAATATGGTTGTTTGGGGGTTAAAAAACTACTTTTAACCCATCACCGCCAGCGCTCTGGGGTTGCATTTCACATTTCACATGCATTTCACAGCGCGAGAATTTTTTGAGCGTGATTTGTTAATGAATATGGTGGGAGCCGTTCGCTATGGCCATTCGCTATCATGCGCTCCCATACAGCGCGGAACCTGTCAAATAGCGAATCATCACCTTGTATTCAACATTACTGCACACCGACTGAGTCGCTATCAACAACCGAACAACGGCCAAGCACAGCGACTACTAGGGGGCGCTGTGAAAATACTGCTACAGTCGCTCAACTGTCGCTACCTGGCGCTATTAATAAATCAGCCTCTTTGTCATTCTAAGGCCCCCTATTAGTGTTAAAGCTTTGTGCACGTTAAATCCTGGCTTGTTGTACCTTTCCTACATAATGCCGAGCCCTTCGTTTCATTTTCTCAGATTCAGTGTTTCCATACTATTTATTTTGGGGAAGCGCGCCAGTGTGCGCAGATTCCGGGGATAAAACGAATCATAAAAAGAGCTCTATGGTTTTATTATATTCTCCGCTTTCCAAGCCACCGCTCAGCTTCCAGGACAATTAGGGATTATTCTCGGCCTAATAACATTCACTCTGTCAATAAAACTGAGATTTTTGGGATAACGTTTTAGGTGGTAGGTTCATTTTTCCCTTAAAGAGGAACTAAAGGGAAGTCACCACGTCCTGATTCGCTTGTAGGTCAGCAAATGCCAGGCAATCATGTGACCGCTGGCAACCACACATGCTGGATGTGCAAACTCACTAGGCAAACCCGATTGGTCACCCACATGTGTGATGGGCAGCCATACTATAAATGACAAAGTGGTAAGCATTCCTGAATTAAAGTGGACCAGACCTATAGAGATCAGCCCAGGAAACGTATAGATATATTGATTTCCTCCCCCCAGGGCATCCAAAATCGGGATACCGCACTGTGTGAAACCTCCTCAGGTCGCCCCATACACTTACCTTTCTTCAAATCCAATGGCGCATGTGTAAGTGGCGGCCGCATCCCCTCTATCCTATTCACAGGGCACGTGCCCATGCCAGGCATTTGTGAATGGCCAGCGCGGGCATGCTCCCTGTTAGAGGAAAGTGGGGGATGTGGCCACCAGCACACTTGAATCCGCTGGTTTTATACGAAGGCTTAGATGACGTGACATCAGCTCCGAGCGCACTGATTGGACGAGCGGATGTGCATGTGCTGTAGAACCAGGAAGAGGTGAGTTGGCTTCAGCGATCTGGGGGGTTTCACACAGCAGGGCATCCCCGAATGGGGGAAAGGACCAAAACCCAGGATAGTCAAAATCTTGGGTTTTGGTCACTTTAAGCTCTCTTTCTTATTGTGTTTTGTTAACACATTTGTTTTGAACTTTGTAACATCTAGTTCATAATGATCCCTGTACAGTGATTTTTACCTTGTCTGACATTATACCTTGTACAGCGCTACAGAGGAAGATGGCCCTATAAAAATAAACAATAATAACAGTGTGCCTATGAACGCATATCCATGTGTTATGTGGTCGCCATTGCCACTTCATCAGGGTGTGAGGCTATAGGTAGAGATGAGCGAACCGGTTCGGACGAACAGGAATTCGCTCCGAATTTCAGGAAATATTCGATTCGGCACGAACCCGAATATTTTGTGGTTCGTGCAGATCGAATTTTTCCTGAAATTAAAAAAAAAAAATGCCGGCATGGTGGGAGCGGGCCGGCCGGTATAGCCGGCCGGCCCACTCCCACCATGCCGGCATTTAAAAAAAAAAAAAAAAAAAAAAAAAAAAAGCATTTTTTGCCGGCATGGTGGGAGCCGGCCAGCCCGCTCCCACCATGCCAGCATTTAAAAAAAAGGCAAACACTTACCTGCAGGTCCGGTGCGTGGAGGCCGGCGCCGCTCTCAGCTGTCATCTGAGGGCGCGTGATCATGCCTTTTTTCTCAAATGCCGGCATGGTGGGAGCGGCCGAACCCGAATTTCTTTGTGAAATTCGGCGAATCGGCCGAATCGAACTTTTCAAAAGTTCGCTCATCTCTAGCTATAGGCATAGTGTGTGTGTGGACGGCAGCACTGATTCTGCACCAAACTGGTGTGCCGGGCCAGGGGAGTAGCTAGGGGGGCAGGGGGGGGGAGCAAGTGCCCCAGGTACAGCCGGTCAGGGGGGCACCAAAGGGTGGCCCGAACACATGTGGGGGGTGCCATTTTGAATCCTTGCCCCTGCATGCCAGAAAACCTAGCTACACATCTGTACTGGGCGTTCCATGTGCAGACCTGCTCTGGGCTGATCTCAAGACTAGAGGATGAGTGGGGCAGTTGAGAAGGTGGCAAGCAATGGGGGACAGCTCAGAAGGCAGCTCGGACCAGAGGATTACTTGCGGGGGGGGGGGGAAACATTCTTCTGCGGGGCATTTTTGGAGCCCACTCTGGCTCAGACAGGGCCATGGGAGGAATCGCCAGTGGGCACCACCCAAAAGACCCATGAGCCGGGTGTTCCGTATGGTAAAGCAGGGAGGGTGCTTGGTGGTGTTTCAGATGGTAGCAAGGGCGAGAGAACGATCCGCAGCATCGGTGGACAAGGGGGAGGGGGTGACTGACTGGTAACAATAGGAATAATAGAGACTGGGTGACATGGCATCACATGGCATGTGACTGACACACTGCAAAGGAGCTCCACTGAAACACTTTTGCCCAAGGTTGCATAGAAAACTGCAGCCAGCTGTTGGCTTATACACTTTAGGGGGTTATTTAAGAAACGCTAACGCCAGGTAGCACCACGTTGTGTCAGGTGAACATTGGGCGCAGTATGTGCAAACCCTATATAAGAAAGTAAATCTGGTGAGCACCTCTAATAGTGTCATGTAGCGTCACATGTATCACTAGCGGTGGCTCAGTGTAAAGCGACGGTGCTGAATGTTCAGCATGTAGCACCTGTCGCTCAGTAGCGCTCTCCCATACATTTCAATGGTGTTTTATTTAGTTGTGTATAAATAACATTTTCCTAAAGTAATGTTCTAAATTTTTTGGTTCAAATCATTGTGTGTCCTCTCCTGCCCAGCAAACATAAACTTTTATTGTGATTAATTATTTTTTGTAGAATTGTATGTGCAGGTCGGCCATTGCAGTGTCATTGTCACAGTGTCATAACAATGTCATTCCATGTGTTTTCCCTTTGTTACTGGTGGATTTGTGTTTAGAAACAGACTTTTATCACTTCTAGCGTATGGCGTTCGACGCTACAGCGC